>JAMKCH010045666.1:0-34739 GCA_023653785.1 Ophioderma brevispina | reverse complement strand
GTGTTTTTTGTCAAACGATAGACCAAGTTTTCAGTGAGAATCAACGGCTTTATCGAGACTCAATGTTTTTTTGATCGAAAAAAAAAATGGATTCTCTATGAATAAATATTTTTTTCCCCCAATATTTAACATTTTTTGTATAAATCTGCTTGATTTGCGTGAAGTGAGGCATGTGGTAGATCACTTTGATTGGTATGGATGCCCAAAGGGCAAGATAACATTTTTCACATAGTCCCTGTTATTTATTGACATATTTTATCATGACAGGTAATAAGTATAATTATTCTAATTACAGAATTAGCAGTTTTTCTACCATGGATAATGGGATGTGTGTGTGTGTGGGGGGGTGGGGGGTGGGGTGGTGTGTGTGGGGGGTGTAAAGAGGAATTAAATAACCATGATAGTAAAAGCAAATCTAATCTGTTTTGGTCAAGCGCAATAATAGATGTGATTCAAAGTTTACATTTTGCTCAAATTGTAGAATTGCAGCATTTTAGATTTATGCAACTTAGGTTTAATGCTACCAAGCATGTACGGTGCCGCTTTAAGACAAAAATACAAAAATTAAATGACTAAATTGTAGGCATTTTTAGGGGCCAAAATAATAGCAATATGACCAATCAGTGTAAAAGTCCCTTAGAAGTTGGCGGCCATTTTGGAATTTATGCAAATTAAGTACACTTCTGCCGAGCAGATGGTGTTGCAATAAGACCTACAATATAATATATTCATGTAAGGCATGTTAAGGTGCCAAAGATTATTGTAGATAAAAATCAACAAATCCTTGTAAAAATCTTAGGATTGGCACAGCCATTTTGGATTTAGGCAAAGTAGTCATATTTTCACCACTTGGATTTTTCTTGACTTTTAGTATGCAATTCTGGGGACTATATAGAAATGCATTGTGGTGAAGAAATCCTTTGCAATTTTTTTCCAGGTTCCACCTAGAATTTAGTATTTTGCTCGCCTATCATGACTCGAGTGACCTTATCTTCTATTAATCTGACATATTTTACTGGCCCACTAGTCATGCTGAAATCACTGTCCAGACAATGAAAGAAACAATTTTGCTGAACTCTAAATGATCCATGTTTTAGTCAAGTTACTACTTTTGGGCTGTAAGATATTGGTAGACAACCCTTAAATGTTTAAGTAGTTTTCAGAAAGAATATAAACTTTAAAAGAGCAATTTGATGTACTTTTAGAGGATGATAATTTCACTTCCAACAGACTAAGTCCAAAACAAAGCAATTTTAAAGGGCCACAACTAGATGAAAGGAGCCGACAGCTATGAGCCCTTGGCTGGTTCGGTGGTTGGGCTTTATTCCGTTCAAATGAGTGGTCCTCTGGTCTTTAAGTTCTTCATTCAGTGTGCTCCGAATCGTGGTTCTGTCCAAAACGGATGACCAAGTGACATGTACACCGGTTAAAGGTTATACACGTGAGACCGAATTTTGTAAACAACTCAGGTGGGTGAAATTGCGTACAAACGACATGGACGATTTGTAGTGATAGCACCGCATCAAGGTTATTAGATGCAACCCTAATTCATGGAGTATGATGTAATTGACGAGGCTGATAAACACAGCGCCACGATACGCGCGACACAACTCAAACTGGATTTCAATACAGTTGCCTCTACTACTCTCTTTGTTTGACAAAGCCTTTCCTGTGCCCACTGAAATTTTGGAAATAACCTTTTCTTGAGGATTCTAGTGATCATAAACAAAAAATGGCTAGGATCACGAAATGCAACCTTTAAAGGGCATTTCGTGATCCACAACCTCATCCCCCGACTTACTTTCAAAAAATTGAGATTTTTATACACTTGAACCGTAAGCCTTAGTAATCCAGGTGTACCTAATCTTATGTGCAAATGTGGTGTATCTGTACGATTTTGCAATTTTTGTATTTTTCTGTCTGTAACGGACAGAAATTAACCGCACATGGCCTATGGGACCGTGGGAAATAATCAATTGCTCATAACATAAAACTGCAAGAAACAAAAAAAAATCGGAATCACCCTCAAATTTTGAGAATAAGCCTTTTCTCAAGGATATCTAGTGAAAAATGAATACCAACAGAAATTGCTGGAACCACGAAAGTCACCTTTAAAGTGACCCAAAGAAGAAAAATTAACTAAATATTAAAAAAAATAATACTCATCATGCCCTGGTTAGCTACGAAAATGATATGACTTTGTCCCGTATGCATAGATCTATGAGAGTTTACTGCCCATGTCCACGAGGGTGTACCCACCCTTGACCATATTGCACATGCTGGCAAAGAAGGGTTTTTTATTTTTAGTCTTTGTTATTGACCTTTTTTCATGCCAAATTTGGTATAGTAATGATCGCTCTTCCAAATTGTACTTTTCCAAAATAAGGCATTTGTCTTGGGTTCCTACCATTTTGCCTTGGTGCCCTAAAACTTTGCTATTCTTTAACATGTTGCCTTGATGCTCTTTTAAAATTGGGAAATTGGCTTGCCCGCCCTAAGTATTTTGGAGCCTGCTCCTCAATCCAATACGTTATGTGGGTTCCTACTTCATACTCTAGTAGCACCCCGCAACTTTTTCGCATCTGTCCCTACCCACGGAACCCCCGCCATAATCAATATTTTGTCATATAAGCTCTTAAAAAACCCAAAGATTGAAAATCAACATTAAAAATTTGAATGACATGAATGAGGGAAAGAGTTAAAATTCATTGAATTTGATTTGAATTTCAATCTATAAGACTGATTTCTCAATCTTAAGACACTCAATATTTGCTCAATCAGAAAATTCGAAAAAATCATCAAAAATAAAATTTTGCTGTTTTAACTGGGTACAGGTTCCCTTACCAATACCCTATACCAGTGTAAGCCTCCAAAACAATCCATCGACCCTTACTGACACACTTAATTGAATGGAGACTCACATCTTTGAACGCAACCATTTTCTACCTTTTCTGTTAATTTGTCAGTTGGAAAATATACTGCTAGTTTCAAATATTTTGACTCGTGGTCGAATCACTGATTGTGTCTTTATTTTGGTTTTTTTCCCTCACCTCATTCTTCCATTTTATCCCCCTGGCACAGCAGGAGGGGGATTTTGCAATAGCGAACTCTGTCGTCTGTTTTCCGTCGGACCCCCCTGACCCCCCCATCTAGAGACACTTGCAACACAGTCCCTGACTATCTACGCCTACTTTCGCGTGACAGACCGATCTTTAGGCCCAAGGTCCAAAAGCTTAAAGGTCATCTTAGGTATTTCCTACTTTTCCGCTCTTATGTCTCAGAAACGGCAGGCCGCTCTCTTACTCTCTCTTACCAAGTTGTCTGCTCTTATTCCCCAGAATATTGTGCAGGTCCCTCCTCTTCATTCTCACGCTTTTCAATATAAGTTACTGTTTTAACTAAAACTAAAGGTAGTTAATGGTGGATGCATGCATGAATTACCTATGCACTGTGTCATCAAATTATTTTGTGCATAATATGACTCATTTGCATAGGGCTATGCTTCTGCTTGGCCTTAACTAAGATGTGAACTTCTACCAAGCCCAATGGCCAAATTTGATGAAACTGTGTAGTATCGTGTTTATACAAGTAATACCCATGCACTTTTTCATCAATATTTTTTGGCATCTACTGTCCAAATTTTGAGATTGACGGAACTTGGTATGTAGTAGTGGTGCATGCAGTAATACCCATACACTTTGTCATCATATGTGTGCTGTGTAATGAATCTTTTGCAGATGTTTGCTCTGGCTTGGTTCATTATTAAAAGGGAACGGCTACAGAATCCCAATTCCAAATTTGTTGAAACTTGATGTGGGCGGTAGTGGTAATGCAAGTAAACCCTGCACTGCAATCATCAATATAATTATGTCATATATTAATTGACGTATTTGCAATATGTGCTCTGTGTGACTTTTTAATAAAATGTGAACTCTTCAATAATCCCCAATGTTCCAAATTTGATGAAACGTGTATGTAGGCAGTGGTGCATGCAGTAATCCCTGGTCTTATGCACTGTGTTATCCCTATTTGTGCATATTAATGACTTATTTTGCATATTTGCCAGGGAATGTCATATTTTTTTAAGAATGCCTACTTGTGTAATGGGTATTATGGATGTATGCCTTTCAAACTGTTAACATGTTTAAATAAGGTGGTGCACATTTAATATGGCACCGCAACGGTGGTTTAATACATTTTATTGAAAATATACAAATTATGAGCTCATTACCCTAACCTGAACCGGGTCGTTTTGCCGGCCGACTGCCCAAATGCAACGAACTGCAATCTATGTTTTATTTTTATTCACGGCCCGATGCAACGAGAGCCCAAAGTTTTGCGTTTCATGCCTCTTCGGCCGTTTTTTCCCGTCCCAGAATAAGTAGAGTAAAATTCAATAACGGCCCCGAATGCAAAACGAAAAACATCGCGCCATTTTCCCCCGAAAGGAACGCCCGAATGCAACGAAAAACATCGTCATTTTCCTTCCGCAGAAGACGCCTCAGATGCAACGAAAACATCGCGCCATTTAACGGAAAGCAGTCCCAGATGCAACGAGAAACCTCTCGTGAAACTGCATAAAACAGGGTAAATAACTAAATAAATAAATATGGTGCGTACACTGCAAACTGAGCTGCATGAAATTTTTAGCTTATAGTTTCGTCCAGTCGGAGTGGCGCTTTACGCTCAACACTCTAGATCGTGCTGGGCGCTATTATGCGACGTCATGCTCCGTTACTCATATACGTTATCATAATTAACCCATAGCGTATCGAAAATGGTGGTCTATCAACACCATCGAAATCGAAATTGTACCCTAGGGCCTTTGTAACATGGTCACCCGCTGAATGAAAAGCATTGCGCCTTCCGCGGGCAAAACCTTCCGAAATGCAGTGAAAATCCCTCGCAATCATTTCCATCAATAACTGCCCAGAGCAAACTAAAAACATCAGCGTCATTTTCCCCGGAAGACGTCCCAGATGCACGCAAAACATCGCGTCATTTTCCGGAATACGCCCCCCCCCCCCAGGCAACGAAAAATCGCGTCCCTAATTTACGGAAACGCCCATATGCAATGAGAGCCACTGAGAGTCATGTGCGCGACCAAAACTAGTTGTTGACGGCCCAGATGCAACAACAGCATTTTCCGACCGGTACCACCAACACGTCTTCGTTGCCTCTCATTTCCTCACTCGCGTCGGGGCCGCGTTAGGGTTAATATTCATAATGTCCAAAAATATACGTACATGTAATGCCCTTGTCATGTTCTATCACCGTGCACCGTTAGAAGTTGATTGACTAATATCCGTTTAATCTGTATAGTGGATTATGAATTTTCAAAATAGGCAAATGAGCCCTTAATTTATAACCGGTCCACAAGTGCAGGATGTAGAGGTCTGAGACAGTATAGTAAGGGAGCATCAATCTCAACATCGGGCATTTTCCATTTTCTGCCCGGTTCCCTGCAGTTTATCATTTTAATCTGCTCAATCTTCTAATCCCTTTAATCCATTAAGTAATGCAGCAAACTCAAGCATCAAATTGACCGCACAAAACCGGGCAGAACCAAAACGCCCGCCGTTTGAGTATTGAATTCGTCTAGTAAAGGATTGAATGGAAAGGACAAGGAAAGAAAGGGGTATAGAAATAATTCTGTTAACTCAACTCAAACATCATATTGCGTAAATAATTAAACCTCCTTATTTTTTGGCAATTGCAGACTTACTGGTTGAAACCCCACAAAATGACTACAGCAGATTGGAATGCCATACCAAAGAGCCACATGCCAGGATAGACAGCAGTGCAGATGAGCCTGAATAAGATCATCAGGAGATATGGGCTAATCCAGAACTCAATTTTGAAGACCACCATGCACATAGCGGTATGTTACATTGATATTACTGCACAATATTGACTGCTATGAGGGCATGGTTTGAAACTATAGTGCCCAATTTGATCATCGAAACCATACTATGGCCCCGAGGTGTAAGCCGAGGGGCATAGTATGGTTTCGAGATCACCGCGGGCCTATATTTTTCAACCATGCCCCAATAAAAGTCAGTCCAATATTTGTTTTATATATCATCTAACTATAAGATTCTTGTCATCTGATTGGTTAAAAGAGCATTCTAATAAGCCAGATTCCTTTAACAGCTAGCCTATGTGTAGGCCATGGTTTAAGTAACGACAATTTTGTGTTTACTTCCCGATATTCTCAGTATCCACTTCTAATGTTCCATTAAACATCCAAAATGATAAACAGCCAACGCGAACTAACAGTAAATTCCAAAAGTCCACTTCTTCACTTCCATGTCAACATTGTTAAAACGTTCCGCATCATGTCTCGTAAGTTTCGTTCCCTGCCACGAGTGCAAAGTACAGCGTTATAAATCCAGTACACCTTGTCCTGTAGACCTTGTGGATCAATCAAATGCCAGTGGACTCTTGAATTAAGGCCAAGTCTTCTGGCGATTTGGGATTTTTGTGCTTTACCACACCCTTACGAAGCCTTACCTTGCTGTTTCAGGGTTGATGAGAAACATTTGAAAACTCATGAGAAATACAAAAATCTCATGACCGATGATCTTCAACTTTTCCTGCGTTGAGAAAGTGACGTTGGAGTCCAAACGGATCGACATCATCGACTTTTTGCTATACAAGGTGCCATTTTTCGGTCGGCAAAGAATTGCACTAGCAAGTCATCGACTCCGAATCGGCAACCTTTCCCGGCCGTGCCAGATTGGTCGTCCACCGCTTCAAATAATCCTCGAATATCTCACGGCGTATGTTACCGGCCGTGGTATTAGCACTATCAGCTGCGTTATGATGCATTTAAGACCTGAGTCAGCTACAAGGCTCAAAGCATGGCTTGTGTGTTCGCATTTGTTGCCCTTGAGCGGTGTTGTTTGTACCGGGTTTCTGGGACCAGCACTGTGTGGTAAATGTGAACACAAAAATTCCCTAAAAGAGATCGTCTGCTTCACACACACAAATGTGACCCTGGCGAGCTGTATTCATCTCGTACACCAGCTTCAATATGTACACCCATAATAAGTCGATGGAATAGTCCGTACGGGCAGTCTCTGCTTGGGAAGAGGTGTTCGGGCATAGCATGAATGCAGGATGCCCGCCTCTCCAGGGCATAGTTCATTTTTGGCTTAAATCTTGAAGTTAGTTGAATTTATGCCTCCACTTGTAACCAATCAGAGACAGGGAATCTATATGAGGTATATAAGTAGCTTAGCTGTTTAGTTGATTTATGCTATTTCATGTACAAAAAAAGCAGGGTTGGATTTTTCCAGGCAAAGGAATGCAGCTGGTAAATAACATGAGAGAAACAGAGGTAAGGCCAGCCCTGCTGCAAATGATTGGTTGTTTTTTTTTTGTTGCACCGGTTTCTAAGTGTACCCTAACAACTGAGAGGAAATGGCAAGGATCTGGGTTTGAAGTCATGGCTGCTATCAATATTAAGTATTAAAAATTCTGTAGGGAAATATCAAAAAAAGTTTGGCATGATAGGGTACTTTTATTTTGATCATGACATACCAAACTTTTTAAAACGTACAGGTATGTCTGACAGGGAACAGCCTGTACCTGAAAATGTGCCCTGACCTCCAGGATGAAGCATGCTAGTTTAACGGTCCAGTAGCTCAAAAATTTGGGATTAACGTTTTGATTTCAGGATTGAATCAGTAGGAGTTGATGGATCTTCAAGCAGAATGTTAGCTTTAGGTATGAGATGTTACATTGAGGAGAAAATGACATTGTCATCACGCCCATTTTTGTACAGGAAACAAATGGGATTGATTACCGGGTGGGGAACCACCAAAAATTCTTTTTGCCATAAATGATAAAACCTGTAAAAAAAATGGGAAATTGGAGCTGTCCAAGATTAGCTAAGTGTAAAGTAGGAGCTGTTTGCAATGTAATCACAGTTAGGTTATTTACTACACCATTATGGATGTGGGAAAATACCCTGTCTATTCCCATTGACAATAGGACATGTTGGAGTGTGCTTGTACAACAAGTGGAACTACACATGAAATCAACCGAATTTGTATCTATATGATTAAAATGCAACTTTGCATGGGTAACGCCATCGGATTGGGAATTTTATTCGTTCCTCATTTTTCCAGCATAGTACAGTCAGTCATCGCCCAGTCATAACTAATTTGCTTTCACAGCGCTCTTTGCGTAATTTATCTAAAAAACACTTGCACGATTTGTCAACGGACCAGTATGTTATTGCAATGGTTACTCCATGGTGATCGCACACTTCGCACATGACCGCGGCGTTCACGCATTGGCGGACATGTCCGGCGCAAGCATATGATTGGTGTGTCGTGTTATGCCAATCGGCAGCAGGGTCGGGCTGAGAAGTGCGAGCGAGAGATTGAAAGAGAGAGAGGGAAAGAGAGGGAGAGAGAGGAGAGGGAGAGAGAGGGGGGAGGGAGAGAGAGGGGAGGGGAGGGAGAGAGAGGGGAGGGAGGCGGGAGGGAAGAGAAAGGCAGAAGAGGGAGGGAGAAAGAAAGAGGGAGAGTGAGGAAAGATAGGTGGTCGTAGAGAGAGAGGAGAGAGAAGGAGACGAATGAGACAGGAAACGTAGGCCTAATTTGTTTTTTAGCGGGGAACTGTTGAAAAAAGAGAAAAGAGAGGGAGAGAAGGAAGGGGAGAGGGAGAGGTGGTCAAGATTGGAATGAGAGAGCGAAAAAGTAATTGGGGTTAGAGGGGAAAATGTTGAGGGATATGCTTATAGAAAGAGAGAGAGGGGAGAGATTATCATACAAGAGAGAGAAGAGGGAGAAAAACAAGACAAAGAATAATGGACAGAGTATGAAGGAGAAGGAGGAGAGGGGGGAGCCAGCAGATGAGAGAAAAGAACGAAAAAATAGAAATGAAGTAAAAAAAAACCATGCAAAAGGCAGAGAAGGAGATAAAAGAAGGAAAAGCGAGGGAGATGCAGAGGTAAAAAATGTATTTGTAAGGGTCTTGGGGTTGACGGATGAGGGAGAAAACGTACGTAAATGTTGAGGCATATTAGAGTAAGAGAGGGGGGAGTTTCTTAAGCAAAGGTCCAACCTATTGAACAGTCTCTATAAGGAGTTCAAGAGAGAGTCGCCTTGTGGAAAAGAAGACTTGCCATCAACCAAAGTAACATCTATCGGTATTGAAACTGGTGTGAACCTGGTTAGATCTCCCAACTGGAGCTGACTCCTCATGGGATGGAATGGCGATGCCTCAACAGATTGAGAACCAGAATCAGAATTGGCCGATCTAAGGTTTCCTTGCAGAAGTGGGGCTATCTGGAAGCAGATCAGGATACTACCTGTGGTTGTGGAACAGCACCACAGACAATGGAACACCTCTTGGTCTGCCCACTGCTGGAGCAACAATGCACAAACAAGGACCTTGCGGAATTCAGTGAAGCAGCCAGACGTTGTACCCATCTCTGGCTGGATCATATTTGAGAACCACAGTGTTTGGACACGATAAGAAGAAGAAGCAGAGAGAGAGAGGGAGAGATGGTTGAGGGAGACGGAATGAGAGAGAAAACGCATATAATTTGTAGAGGGGGAAATGTTGAGGGATACAGAGAAAAAGAAAGAAAACTGGAAGGAGGAAGCCAGGGGAGGGTCATAAACTGCAGGTTGATGGGAACTTTATATGGGAGTTTGAGGCTATAACCTCAAAAACAAACATTATGGATCAAAAAAATTGTGGCTATAACAGAATCACCTACATCTCCTAGTACGTTCCCATTCAAGCCTGACTTATGCCTTTTCATTTTCTACGCTCGGTATAGCAAGATACCTACGGTACCCACTGGAAAGTTTGACGACCCCTGAGTGCGCACGCATCAGGGGCGATGATCTAGAAACAAGTCATTTTGCTACGCTCTAAGCATGTTGTGCTCTTAAATTGTGCCTTGAGAAGTTTGCAATTTTCAACAGTTTTTATAGCTTTGCTCACCTATCTACCAAAACTATGTGTTCTACGCATTTTTCTCACCATTCTGGTTCGGTTTGCTGCTTCCAGCCCATCCCAGATTGTTGCAAAACTGCATCTGTTTAGGTGAGTCAGTGTGTACTTTCCGCGGAACAACATGGCGGCTAGTTCACACATGTTTTCAAGTGTCTACCCAGGGTGGACACCTTCGAGTAATTCCCACATTCATGTAGCGCTTGGTTTGGGGAGCTTCTTGTGCTAGATGGTTCCTGAGTATTTTATCTCGCTTTTTCGTCGGCTACTTTGCTGTTTTTCGCGGTCAACTTTCACCCGCTACCCTACCGGACCAGTACCACTACGGTGCCATTAACGGTATAGTCGGCCATCTGGGCCGAAAGCTCACCGGGGCGGTTGTTGAGCCCCCACCGCTTCCTCCGTGGACTTACGGGTCTGCGGGTCAGTTTATTGGTCTTCCCGTCACTGGGGCCCCACTACCGTTATTACGGCCGGGCCTTACCGTTCACGGGAATACTTAGACTGGTGACTCTTTTTTCAGCGGCCATTTTGGAAATTTTACCGGCTGAATTTTTACCGCGTAGACTCATTGGTTTCGAACTAAACACCGGCGGTGCGATACGGCAAGTTTTGTTCCATATTTCAACATGACACGAAACCGGAAGTACGTGCTTTTCTATGGGAGTTAGGACTCAATCGCGTTTTTCTTCGGTTTTCCCTGTTTGCAAAGATAGTTATGACCGCCGGGCCGACCGCGACCGCCGGGTAAGCCGTGATCTTCAGGACAGCCACCGACCTAACGACAGCCAGCGGGGACGCAGTAAGAGTCCACCATGGCCAGCGCTGTCCGCATGGGACGAACTTCTGGGTCCAGTCAGGGAACCTGAACCACCGAGCTTGCCCGAAGATTGGGTGTTCATGGACGACCATCGGGACATGAACTCGCCAGTGTTCAAGCCGTCTTACTCACGCACGCCTTCCTCCTCGGACTGCCGTACCTTAGCCGATCAAGCCAAGAGGAACCTCACAGGGGATTTCTCAAGAGGCCATGAACCGGCCGGAGTCTCGGAGGTAGAGAGCATCCACCATCTCGAGAGGATCCGACAACTAGGGGAACCATTCACCGTGGTACCAGAGGAACCTATGGACCATACGACCCATTCCGCCCAGAAGCCGCTCCGATTCCTGAGCCCTACAGTGGCAGCTCCTTTCCTTACTGCAGTAATGCTAGAAAGGGGCATCCCGATCCAGTGGCCTGAATCCTCACCAGAGGTTGACGAACTGGGAGAAGCCGGCTACAGGGGTAACAAGCCAGAGAAGCCGCGACCGTACGTCCCGCTCCTGTCTCACTTTAGGAGGTTCTGCGACACGCTCACCATCAAGTGGGTAGAACGCACCTTACAGGCACCACCAAATATCGAGAAGTACTTCCGCCCGGCACCAGTGCCAGAAGAAGCATGGCCCCACATGCTGTACGACGCAGGGACATGGGCCAATCCAGATCGACCCCCCCAGCGGGGGTGGAGGGCGGGTCAAGTAACCCCTCGCGTAAGGAACGTCCTCACCGGGTCGCACCTTGGAACCAGAAGAGGGACGCTGAATTGGGAGGCCTGGAGACCCTGGCCAGGGATGGTATGCGGCTGGCGAACGCATCCCTCCTCACCTTCGCCCACCTGATGAATGGATGTCTAGACCCTGCCAAATCGCAGATGAGTGCAGAGAACCGGCAACGTTCACTATATACTCTCCGGAACCTCACATTCTGCACGGGAGAACACCTTTCCAGGCTAGCGCATCAACTCGCCTACTTGCAGAAAGTAAACGCCACCAACGCTCTCAACCTCCTGAATCCGCGACTTCGGGGGACAGTTCAAGCGCCTACATGAAGAGGACGTCGCTAACAAGAAGGCCAAGGCAGCTCGCGAACGTCAGAAGGAAAAGAAGGTGCCGGCTAGCCAGGGGGCCCCGCAGCAGCAGCAGCGACTGCAGCAGCAGCCGCAGACTTTTTGTAGTCAAGAACCCCGTCAGAAGAACCAGCCGCCCAAGGGCAACAAAGGCCAATCCTTCAAGAAAGGAAACAAGGACAACCGACGTAAAGACGGAGTGGAGAACAAACAAGGGCGGTCGATTCGGGAGGAGGGTGGGTGTGGGGGTACGCCCGGCCCCAAAGAAGAGGAAGGAGGAATGACTATCCACAGGCCTAAGAGCCCCCTGTGCCGGGGGGTGGGGGGGGGGAGGCTAGGGGCCACTTTGCCACACTGGTGGAAGACGGTGACTTCGGACGCATGGGTTCTACGCACAATATCCAGGGATACCAGCTCGAATTCACCATCCCCCACCTACGCTCAACGCACGACGAGAGACTGTGATCCCCAAGGAGTGGACCAGACGGGCAAGCACTTCTCCAAGGAGATCGAGCAGCTGCTTCAGAAGGCGGCGAGCCTTCAGGTACAGTCCCCCCGCCGTTAGCGTTACACTCAACGTTTTTTTACTCACCACAAAAAAAGGTTCTGGCGAGTGCGCCCGATCCTCAAATTGAAGCCGGCCAACCAGTTCATCAAAACCACGCCCCTTCAGATGGAGAGACCTGCAGCTTCTCAAGAGGGACGACGCTGAACTTCAAGCAGGGGGAAACAGCGTCTCCGAGCGCATCGCATCCACGACGCAGTGCGCTGGGATCCTCATGGAACTCAGCCAAGCACCGGCAAGATCTGTGGCTAGACTACGGGGCCTCATAGCCAGCATGACAATGGTGGTAACGGGCTGCAGACTCTGCATGTGAGTAATACAGCTGCACGTTCTATCGCGATTCAATATTCGCTTGAAGACGGAGGTCCAAGAGCATTACAAGAGTCCAAGAGGTCCGGGAGGTCGTGGTGGAGTGGCACCTCAACCCTTTAAGCCTGAGCTTGAAGGAAGTCCGGGCTGCTGCGGCCGCCAGGACGGGGCTCGCGGTGTTCGCTCTCCCGCCCGTTGAGTCAACCCGGTGGAAAGAGCATACCAAATGATCCAGAAGTCAGTGTTTCTAGATAATAGCCCCAGATGCATGCGCATCAGGGGTCGTCAAACTTTCCAGTAGGTATCGTCGGTATTGGCTCTACCGAGCGTAGAAAATGAAAAGCATAAGTCGGCTTGAATGGGAACGTATACGGAGATTATGGTGATAGACTCTCCTCCGGGGGAGAGGGGAGGAAAACATAAGGGTTAGCACATGAGGAGTACTTTTGAGATTAAAAAGGTTAACCAAGAAAAATCTAGGGGATGAAAAATATCATAACGTTTTATTATTAGCAAAGTGAAACTTTTTTTGTTTCAACGACAAACAATGGTTAAAATGATCATAACGCGTCAAGTGATTTCGCTTTGGATTCTGGAATGACGGAATTAACGAGTACGGACACGGAGTAGTTTTGAGAAGACGATGATTAAAATATATGGATTAATATGACAGGATTAAAATGACGTTTCCTTAGAAAATGGTAACTACATGAGCTACAGAATATGACGGGAAACTAAAGGAATTTGAGTTATTAAAGTTTGTTGTGACTCGTATAATTTATACAGGAGGTTGGGTGTTGCCGTAGTAAGAGTGATCGCTTCCATTTCAATTATCGCCTTCGGTCCACTGGGCAGCGGAGCCCGCGCAAGAGGCAGGCCTCCCGTAGGATAGGATGAAAAACAGGCGATCTAAAAATGTTTGAATAATGTCATTCATGCTTGCACCCCAAATTAATCCCCTAAGGTTGGTATTTCAAAGGGAGTCTTAACTGTAGACCAGGTTTAAACGAGGCCTTGTCCTGGTGGGTGGAAAAAGTCAAATTTTGACAATTTTTAAAATTCAGAAAGAAAGAAAAATTGTCTACAAATTGAATCTGACCCAACTTGCCAGCTGCGCGGGTGATGGAAAAGGTCAAATTTTGGCCAATTTAGAATCTGGTAAAAACTGATTGATTTCATAGCTCCGCGGTGGGTGAAAAAGTCAAATTTTGACCAATTTTTAAAATTCAGAAAAATTCCACAAATTGAATCTGCCAACTGCCAGCTGCGCGTGGTGGATGGAATAGGTCCAAATTTTGGGGCAATTTTTAGAACTGGCCCCAAAAACTGATTAATTGGACAGGTCCGCGGGATGAAAAAGTCAAATTTGACAATTTTAAAATTCAGAGAAAAATTACCAACAAATAGGCAATTGACCGAAGTGGTTGCCAGCGGCGCCGATGTGGAAAAGGGCCAAATTTTGGCCAATTTTTTAGAATCTGGCAAAATGAGTGATTGACAGGTCCGCGGTGGGTGAAACAGGTCAAATTTTGAATTTCTTGACCAACTTGCCATAGAGCAGGAGCACGGAGATATAGGGGTGGCCTTTAGTTTTTTAACCCCTAACCGGCCGAGAGGCAATGAGAGCCAACGAACACACATGGTACCGGTCGGAAAATGTTTTGTCTTTGCTCTGGGCAGTCAAACTAATATTTTTGGTCGCGCAAATGGACGCGCATTGCGCCTCATTGATATGGGCCGTCTTACCGGAAAATACGCGAGGTTCTCGTTGCACCTGGGCCCGGTCTTGTTTTCCCCGGGAAAATGCGCGATTGTTTTCGTTGCATTCTGGGCAGTTATTGACGGAAATGTATGCGATGAATTTTCACTGCATGCGGACGGTTGGCCCGCAGAAGGCGCAATTGCTTTTCTCAGGCGGGTTGACACTTGTGTACAAATGACATTAGACAATTTCGATTTCGATGGTGATAGCGCACCATTTCGAGAATAGCATTTTTTTAATTATGAATAACGATTCATGACGTAAACGGGAGCATGACGTAGCATAATTTTTACAGCGCCACGCACGACTTGAGGTAGCGTAATAGCGCCACTCAGACTGGCGGAAATAGAAGCTACAAATTCATGCAGATCAGTGTGCAGTACGCATCCATTTATTTATTATTTACCTGTTTTTACTTGCATTTTCCCCGATGTTTCCGTTGCATCGGGCACGTCTTTCCGCGGAAAGGGCGCCGAGGTTTTTCGTTGCACTGGGCCGTCTTCAGGGAAAATGACGCGATGTTTTCGTTGCATTGGGGCCGTTACCCTTCCGGGAAAATGGCGCCGTGTTTTCGTTGCATCTGGGCCGTTAGTGACTTTACGTTACTTATTCCATGTGCGGAGGAGGACAAAAAAAACGGCCGAGATGACAAATGAAACGCCAACTTTGGCTCTCGTTGCAATCTGAGCAGTTAATTAAAATAAAAAATAGATGCCTTTGTGTGGCATTTGGGCAGTCGGCCGGCAAAAACGACCCGGTCCGGGTTAGGCTTAAGGAATTCGTTTACATCACACTACAGAAAAGGTTGACCATTTGGTGTTAGTAGGACCCTCTACATTAGTGCCAGGTAGGTAGTAATCTCAAAATTGTGTAGACACTCCTGGGCCAAATTTAGTGTAAACAGGGGTGCAAACTTTAAATTTCCCCAATCATGTTGAAATGTATGCCATAGTTCCATCAATCATAAGGATTCCAAAAAAATGTATAGTTTGTACCACCTAGGCATGGTTTGGAGTTATAGGGTAAAAAATGGCTTAAAATGGTTAAAAAAAAAGTCAATCTCAATTTGTACAGGGTCAACACTTAAAAGTTAATATGATTATTTTTAACTTACTTTCAAATTATTACCTGAGGTAAGAGGACTCACAAAAAGTATAGATTTGATTATGTTAAATGTTTACCTACGGAGATAAGGGTCAACGAAGCACGAAGGTCAATACCAATTGGATTATGTTGCCTATGACCCTATTTTGTACATAACAGGGATAACTCTTACACTGCAGATGGTAAAAATTCCTTATTTTGACGCAATAAGCTCGAGAACAATTCTATCATTTTTCAACAAAATTGGAGCAACTTCTGATTTTGCCACTGTACCATAGAAATTGACCTTTTTTACATTTTAGCCATTTTTTACCCCTCTAACTCCCAACCATTGGTCATAGACGGTAAAAAAAAGATCATTTTTGGAATCCTTGTGATAGAGGAACAATATGGCATGATTCACATGATTGGAGCATTCTAACAGTTTTGACCCCGTGGTAACTTAAATTGGCTCCATATTTGAAAAGTGACCCCACACTTTGAGAGTATCGACCTATGTATGCCTGTCTGTGCCGTCTCTTGGCTGTATATGTGTGTATGAGTGTGACTGCATGTGTGTAGCCCATGTCAGGGCCGGCGGAAGCAAATTGGAAAGTGGTGCGGCGGGGGGCTAATGAGTGTCAGGCCCTGAACAGTGACTCGGCAAATTGGTGACAGCCACAGAGAGCTGCCATTGGGACGATAGCGGCTAACTTATGTTGATACGCTATCTGGCTTGCTCATCTGCCAGTGTGCGACATGGATACCTGGTTGCTGCTGTGCCCATTCGCATTATGGGCCGTTGTTATGTCACTTAGCTGTCGAAGCTCTGCTAATATTCCCAACCACGGAAGCTCCAAACGCAGTGTGATGAATTACGGAAAAATTCTCAATTAAGGGAATTGCCAGACAGTTAAATCAATGGGAATTGATTGTTGTTCCCTGTTGAGTGTCCGTTGTACGGTATAACGGCGTTGCAAAAGTCGCTGGCTTGCTTTCTATGAGATTTTGGCCAATTATGGTCCAGGGGCCCCCCCCATATGGTTCCCCCTCCTGGGAAGCGTGGAATCCTTGATATGTTCGCTTTACCAAGAAACATTTCCCATGCAAATTTGATACAAACAATTTGAAATAATGCTATAGGTATGAATCAACGGTTTTTTCAAAAGTGAAATATAGTGATGGTTAATTTTGTTTAAATTAGCTCATAAAGTTTTCATGTACAGTCCTATATCAAGTGTCAGGGGGGTGAGTGCGGTAGGGGCGTGTCCCCCTCCCGTGCGAGCGCGGAACCCTTGCAAATAGTCGCTGTCCAAACAAATTTTCCCATGCAATGTGAATGCGAGCCCCCTTTAATTTAAAAAATTTTCTCCAACTGAAATCAACGTTTCTTATTTTGTAAATGGACATGTAATTTTTGAAAAGTGTATTCAAGTGAGTTCACGTGTAATGTCTCTGTTGTTCAGTTTCATGATTGAAATATTCTGTCAATCATTTTCCACCCAAACTTAAGGGGGTTCGATTGCCCATCTAGACTTACGTGTGTGCAATTATTTTTGACTATTTTTTCTCTAAACCAACACCGCCCATTTTGTTTTATTTGAGCTCTGTTTTCAATGTCATTTTCACCAGCAAGACATTGTAGGTAATAAATTCTTCAAACGAATTGATATGTCCACCACTTTTGAGAATTTTAAGACAAAAAATGTGGACTTTTTTTGATAACCACTCTTAGGTATGACACCGTTTTTAAAACGTAAATATATGTTATGGTTTTAGTTTTGTTTGAACTAAGGCTAAGTGTTCCAGGGAAACTTCGTAGAAATAAAGCTTCTGTGGTTGATTCGGGAGGGGGTGTCCCCTCCGGCGCAAACGGGCGGAACCCTGCGATGTGCGCTTCAAAACCACATTTTTTTCCCTGCAAATTTGATAGAACAATGTTAAATATGTTATAGTATGGATCAGCGGTGTTAAAAAGTAAAATATAGTTGATGGGAAATGTCATGGATAGTACGCGTACGTATATCGACTGCCGGGGAGAGTGCGGGCAAGTGCGGAACCCTTGCAATGTTCACATCTCCAAACAACAGTTTCTCATGCAAATTTGATGTAACAATATCTTTGATAATGCATGACCAATCGCTTTGCAAAGCAAAATCAATTGTTTTAGTTTTTTTTGCCTGATGTACTGGCCCGCAATACATATGCATGTGTGCGTCGTAAGCGTTGCGGGTGTGGAGTGCGGGGCGAACATGGGGTATTTAGTTTTCAAGGCTAGTTTCTACTTAATAGTTGATAGACCCAATTTAAAATTGCAAGTTAATTATAAAATTGTAATATAGGCATATTTGAGTAACGGTCTAAAAAGATAACCGAAACTGGGACATGGTGCAAACTAATTTTTGAATGAAGCCGTCAAAGTTTGTTGGTGCACGTGCCGTTTCATGCATGCGTAAAGAAGTAGTACAAGGATTGGTCGCAACTTCATGACAATTTGTCTTCATTTCTAAATCTGGAGAAGTCCTGCACTTAAATTTGGTCTTTAATTTTTACTTTTAAAAACCGCGGAAAAATTTAATTGTTTATAGTAATTTGCCAATATAGGTAACAGGGGCGTTTGTTTCCGTGTTTTCCACGGGCACTTTTTTTAAACCTCTTATAAGGTATGGAAAGTGGTGAATTGTATTTTTTTTAATTTATTTTTTTTTTAAATGATGTGGTGATTTAAAAAAAAAAGCTCCCCCCTTTGAAGTCTCATGGTGCGGCCCCTAGAGGGCCCCGAGGAAAATTGTTTTTTTGTAAGATGTCTCTAATGTTCATGAAGATTTCATATATCAAGCGATGCGAGGGGTGTGTATTTGCCCCGTGCCCCCCCCCCCCCCACCCTTGCAAATATTCGTGGTCCAAAACGCATTTTCCCTCATACAATGTGATCGAAACACTTTGACATTTGTAAGTGGTTCACGTTATAATTGGTATGATCAAGTAAAAGTAAAATACTAGTTTATTCTTTTTGTCATTAATCATGTTTACTGCATAAGTAATCGGTGTTCGTGGAGAGGTTCCTCTATCAAGCCAGAACACGAGGTGTGAGTGCGGGGGGCCGAAAAAACCTTTTGCAATGTTCGCTTTTTCACACATACATTTTTCCATGCAAATTTGACAATTTTAATATGCAAGTTTGTCCCATAATATAATGCTTGTACAGATTCCATATTTAACCCCCTTTAAAATCCTACAGGAAACAAACCATTAGCCCTGCACTTGACAAAAATCGGTCTATAACTCCTATAGGTGCAACGAAAGATTTTGGGGCCTTGTGTTACATGTTGTGATTTCATTAATAAGACCCCCATAATTTCACTTACCTTGTATTTGCTCAGACAGGCTTAAAGTGAAAACAAAAGGCAGTTTGATTTGTCTTAATTTCAATGTAAAACAAGGCTGAAACATAGTCATTCGAAATTTTTCCAATTATGATTCCTCATATAGTCATTTCACAACGGGATAGTTATTTTGGATAGAAAGCTTGACATGAGTTGCAAAGAAATTAGAATGTTCATATTTTTTCGGGCACAGGTTTTGGTGAAAGCCGTTGCCCCTTTAACCGCGCGTAGCGCGAAAATTTTATAAATTTATATTAAAACGTATTTTTCCTTATAAAGTAGGTTAAGTATCATGTCGTCAGTTGATTTGTTTTCGGCGAGTTGGGGAGGCACGACGGCTCCCTTGGATCCGGCATTGATATACCTAATTTTTGAATCCCATACTTATAAGACAATCGAAACTTTTCGCACGATCTCCCTTCCCCTCTTTCTCTTTCTCTTCTCTCCCCTTTCTCCTTTTTTTTTCCCGGCGTCCCTCTATTTTTTTGTCCCCTCTCTCTCTCTCAATCTTTCTTTCTCTCGCGCTATTTTTTTGCTTCTCAAAAAGTGTGCTGAATCCGCCGCACCTGGCTCTAGCAGCGCCGGCCCTGCATTGGACTCTAACCCCTACACACAAACGGGAGTGCACAAGACCCCGTATACCCCTTGTTTACGGGGCATTCTTTGAAAATCTATGAATGTTTTTTCTGTCACAATAAATTGCTATAATCCACCGTCTTGGTCATAATATCCATTGAAACCAGTTTCAAGGCTTACTTTAGCTAGAATAATCACTCACGCTGTCTGGTGAACCCATAATGTATGGGTCACAAGTCAGTGGTTGCCCCCCATATTTTGGGGTTTAACAGATTGGTCAAAACTCATGTGTGCCAAGTAAAGGGGCATAGGCTTGATATACATTTACCTATAAATGTCCAGCGACAATGCCCTCATACATTCATTCTTAGGAAGGTCCGCGTATTGGGAATAACCTTTCACTAGCTCATAGCTTGCGCCGGCCCTGCATGTGGACTCTCCCACCCCTACACCACAAACGGAGAGTGCACACGACCGTAACACTTGTTTTAACGGGGCATTCTGTTGAAAATCTATGAATTTGTATTTTCGTCACGATACAATCTATATCACCAGTCTTGGTCAGAAGATCCATTGAAACCAAGTTCAGGCTTATTTAGCTAGAAGAATCACTCAGCCGCTGTCGTGTACCCATATGTATGGTCACAAGTCAAGTGGGTGCAACCCCATAGTTGGGGTGTTCACAGATGTGGGTCAAAACTCATGGGTGCCATTAAAGGGGCAGAGGCTTGATATACCATTTACCTATAAAATGTCAGCGACAATGCCCTCATTTCATTCGTCCGCGTATTTGGAATAACCTTTCACGTAATATCAGGGAGCACAAACCTGGCTCTCATCACTGAAAAGGATCTGTGGAGCCCAGAAGGAGCAGACGACATCCGAACATCGACTGCACTCACGCATCTCGATTTCGCGATGAATTGCTCTCTCCTTAAGCATCAATCTATTAACCAAAGCAGAACTTCTGTTACAGAGTGTTAGGTAGTCATCAATGCAGTGTCTACCTTGAATGAGGGTAAAACTAAACCCTTCTGGTAAATAATTTCCATCGTCGCCTGCTTCGTTAGACAATCAAAGGAGTTGAACTCGAAAATGTACCCAATTCAAATGCCTTGGTTCATATATTTTCCGGATTCTTTTCATGAACTTCAAATGTAGAAAACACAAGCACGGGTCGCCTGCAATAAACTCCACAAAATCTGGAAATCCTCACTAGATCGAAGGACTAAAACCAGATTCTTCGAAGCCTGCGTGGAAAGCATTTTGGTATGGCTCAGAAACTTTTGTGATCACAAGAGGGGAAAGACTTGTGGTTGGAGAACCACCTTGTTCTTAATTACCAACATTTTTGTAACCAAGTTAATTGGTTTTCATAGTGGTTTTTTCCATTGTAAAAGTAAAGTAAGGTGTCACCAAACATTGTCTCTTGAATACATCACTTGATCGGCTTCTGCAATCATTGATGCTCTGGTTGCTCTCTGTCAAACTCATGATACTTACAATTTTGTCATTGTTATTTTATGATCCTCACAGACTACTAGAGAAGAGGGCTTCAAAGAAGTTGAAAGAAGGTTTGTTGTAGAACAAGCGCCGTGCCACAATCTTGATCAGACGGTGGCGTGAATTTCTGTGTTACGTGAATATGACGCTCTTCCAGAAATAGGCCACGCTTGTGGACACAACCTCATAGCTGAGTGTGGAATAGGGCTGGCATCGCTTATCAAAGCAGGACTTGAAATGCTTGGTAGCAAAGCAGGGAAGGTATGTCTTTTTGCTCAATTTAAAAAGATCAAGTTAATTGATCCATTGAACAGTTTTTAAGATTTCATAGCAATGTTCAGACCTATGTATATATTTGTCCAAACTACCGTTAATTGAATCATGAGCGCAACATGTGATGTGAAACACAGGCCCCATACTCTTTCAAAAATACCAGAGTTGGAGTCGAGTCCGGACTCGGACCTCATCGTAGTCCGATTCCGAGTCCAGACTTGGAACTCGGACTCGGACTCAGCTGAGTGGAGACTCGGACTTTGGACTCGGACTCAGGCCCTCATGGACTCGGCCCAGTCCCCATGGACTCGGAACTGCTGGACTCGGACTCAACCCCTGTGGACTCGGACTCAAAGATAGTCCGGCTGAGTCCCCGTTCAAAATTTCAACTAGAATAAAAAAAAATGAAAATGTGTGAGCTAACCTGCATGAAATGTTACTTCATAAACCTCTACAGCACAAACATGCTTTTATTTTTTTTAATTGGCACAAACATGTTTTTTTAACAAATTTCACAGTTATTTCACAAAAGTATTTTTGTTTCATATTCAGAGGTCTTTTTCTTTTCACTTCTATCTTCCTTCCAGGTCTTCAGATTAGCTGTTGTGATTATTTATATTTCTCACGACTGATTAGGTTAAAATTAAAAGACTTTTGGCTAATTTCATCGTCATAAGGAAGAATCTGTTATTGTGTTGGACAGCAGAACCCAAGCACGCTGGTCTGCGTGAGCCAGGAGAATGTGGCACCTCGTTTCAAGAATGCGAATTGGCGAAAGTATCATCTGTGTTTCTTTTTGCTCTTACTGAAGGTGGGCATAATCCTGTCCAATTTTGAAATCCACTATAATGTTTTAAATAGCACTATTTAGGTTCTGAAATTAATTCAATCCCACATTCCTGGACTTTGACTCGACTCACTGACTCGGACTCAACCTGCCGTACTTCCCCCGGGGGTACTCAGACTCGGACCAGACTCGACTCGACTCAGGTCCCTGGAACTCATACTCATACCGGCCTGACTCGGACTCCAGGCCCGATGGACTCGGATCGGACTTCGACGCTGAGGACTCGGACTCGCTTCTGGACTCATGATTCCGGACTCACTCCAACACTGAAAAATACTTCTGTCATATAATGTGGACTAGTGGCAATAATTATTTTACATTGATTTACAAGCACACGGCCATACATCATACTACTTAATTGAAGTCACATACTGCTGTAACTTTTTTTCGGTCTCGAGTTTGAGAGGATGTCACACGTGACTCTGCCATTCGCTCTAAGCATTTCGATTATGCTGCCTTTGTTCGTGTGCAATAAATTTCTGGAAGACCAAGGTCGCAATGAGTGCATGTCTAGGCATGTAGAGACTCATCATGCTCAGTCGCGCAACTCCTCATAATGAGGTTCATCCTTCTGTAGACTTGCATGAAATTAGCCTGCATGAAACTTCATACCTCCCATAACCTGAATACAAAGTAAATCAATCAACTCCCACACAAGTTTCAAGGATCCCTGGTATGTTCGCTATAACGACAGTATTTTGTGTATCATGTAAGAGATTTGTTTTGTTTCGTTACAGATCATGCGTTGTGTCCTAAATCGCACGCATTTCAATCATGGTTTTGTACTGGCGCCTACGCGCGGTAGTAAGGCGCGATAATGCTGCGCAGTGCATCGATTAATTTTACTTTGTACTTCTAGGTTAACCGAGTATTAAGAGAAATAAAGGATACAAGGATTGTTAACAGTTTTAATTCCGTAAAAAAGTCTTTACATCTAGTCTAACTGGTGAATATCTTACACCAAGGACACACGATAAATGAGAGCTACTCCGGACAGCATTGGATATACCTGGTGGACTGAATCCTGCTGGATCCCAGTCAAAACATCCTACCATCTGTACACTTATAATGCATTTTTGATCATTAACTGTTAGTTTTAAGGGTCAAACGTAAATAATTCCATTTTTTCCTATTCACCTTTTCTCTTTTTTCTAGGAAAAAAGAAATTATTTACAACTCATGTTGTGCATTATCTAACATCTTGCTCCTAATACAAGGTGATACAGTATTAGGGACTACTCCAGCAGAAGAGGAGGATGGTGGGCTAACACCTTGATTGATGCAGGAGCTTTTAGCGATATTGTTCTCTAGCAATCATGGCACATGGTTGCCGGCTTTATTGCCTTGCAACCGGCAACTATGGCTTTGCAACCGTGAGTGTTTGCTGTTACGGATTATGTCCATTGTTACTCTTCCCTGGAATGGGGATATTATGTTTCTAATGCAAATAATCTAGGTCTGCTGCAAATCCCTAAATACAAATATAAGTTGTGCTGCATTGGAGAAAATAAGTGACAATATTTCTACATTGCTATTTGCAGTCGTATGCTCAGTGCTGCCTTAAGCTTGAATTAAGCTTGAATTAACCTGAATCATGCTGGGCGATGAAGAATGCACTCCTAGGTCATGCTTTTTATTTTGTTTTGCCTATTATTGCCTCCTGGGCATTTAGTGAAATAAACATGATGCCTTTCCAATGCCTGCAGGACATTTAAAGGTGCAACGAGAGATTTTGAAGGCCCCAATATTGGTCATAATAAAATTTCATCCAGATTAGACATTCAATAGACTTCTTACCTTACCTTTAGTTGGCTACAGAAATGTCTTAAATGAGAGAAAAAGGGATTTTGTGATTTGCTTATTTCAATATAAAACATAGGCTGGAATTCGTATTGCTCTAATACAATTAGAAAATTTCACACATTTTTGTACCAAAGAACCCTTTCTTTCTCAGCTAATCCTTTAGATGGTGTTGTTTTTGATGGAAAGCTTTACATTAGGGCAAAAATCGTACTTTCGATGTTTTAGAGCCCTGATATGTGATATCTCTCGTTGCAGCAACCTTTAAGGTTGGGTTAATTTTAACCTTGTTTTGCCTCTAAGTGCCCAGTGCATTAAAATCCCAGAGATTATGTCCATAGTATAACTGGTAAGGTGACTGAGAAGCGGGAAAGCATGATTGCCTTTGAGTGCTTCCTGGGCCAAAAAAATTAAGCGTTCATTGTTTTGCCTATGAGTGTTCCTACTTTGCTAAATTTGTATGAGAAGGTGTGTGGGGGGGGGGGTAAGAGTCATTCGTCATTTTTAACACCTATCCAATACCATAGGTTTAGACCTCCAATTTTCAATATTTGTCATCACTTCACCTTTCCTCCTGGACCCTTTCTAGTCGAATCTCAGCACACTAATTAAGCATTAGTAGGACTCGGGCATGGAGGTATTGAGGGAATGCAGGGTCCGTGTTTTGATATCGATGTAATGCATCATTGAACTCTTCTCTAATAATCAGGTTTCGTCAATTGATCAAAAATCAATGCCCGATTTCCTTAGAAGAATCACGCCAGCGATCAAACATATATTTTTCTTTAGATGGCAAATTCCATGTCAGTCATTTGGTTTTCCGAGAGACTGATTTGGTTTCCTAGTTAAACTGCTTTTTCTAAATATCCCTCTGCACTAATTTGTATGTTTGAATGCTACCATCACCAATGTTGGCCAAACATGTTTTTCATTTCCAAGGCTTACAAGTGAATACTGATAAAGACATGTGCCAAGACTTTTTGGGCCATTTCAGTTAGTGCAGTTTCCCACCTGTATAAGCTTTGTCTACTCCTGACATTGTGCACTGAAACACTAATTTTTACCTGACATGGAAAAATGTGTATATCAAGTCTCTCAATGTGACTTCATCATTGTGCCTTGTTTCCTGAACTTCCTGAATCTTTTCTCACAATGATTCATCCAAACATCTTCCTGAACTTTCTAACAGTTTTCTAAAATTTCGATTGATGCTTTCTTGTAGCATGATTTGCCTCAATATGTAGTACTTTGGCTAATTTCATTAAAGCAGAACTTTTTCAACTCATCAAACTTCTCCCAAATTATGTCTTCAAAAACTGTTCTGGAATAATTTCCATTATGATCTGCTGTATAGCACTTACTTTACCATATACTTTACCAAATAATTTTTGAATACAACAAACTATTGTATGCCCCCAAGAAAGTGGGGGGGTTACAAAAGTACATATTCAGTATTATACCTCACATATATATATATATATATATAATATATATATATATATATATATATCTAAGCGCTCAATAGTTCTAGGGGAAGGTTAATAATTCATGAGTTTATAATGAGCTGTCATTGTTATTTTAGATCCTCACAGACTACTTAGAGAAAGAGGGCTTCAAAGTTGAAAGAGGCTTTGTTGTAGAAACGGGCTTCCGTGCCACATATGGATCAGACGGTGGCGTGAATGTCTGTGTGATCTGTGAATATGATGCTCTTCCAGAAATAGGCCACGCTTGTGGACACAACCTCATAGCTGAGTGTGGAATAGGTGCTGGCATCGCTATCAAAGCAGGACTTGAAATGCTTGGTAGCAAAGCAGGGAAGGTATGTCTTTTTTCTCAATGTTAAAAAGAGCAAGTTAATTGATCCATTGAACAGTTTTTAGTATTTCATAGCAATGTTCAGACATATGTATATTATTTGTCAAACAGTTAATTGAATCATAACGCAACATGTGATGTGTAAAACAGGCCCCATACTCTTTCAAAAATACCAGATTTGGAGCGAGTCCGGCTCGGACTCAATCGTGAGTCCTGAGTCCCGAGTCCCAGAACTTGGACTCGGACTCGGACTCAAGCTTAGTGGACTCGGACTTTGACTCGGACTCATGCTTAGTTGACTCGGACTCGGACTCAAGCCCGTTGGACTCGGACTCGACTTGGACTCAACCCCTGTGGACTCGGCTCAAAGTATGATCCGCTGAGTCCCCGTAAAAAATTTCACCGTAGAAGAAAAAAATGAAAATGTGTGAGCTAGCCTGCATGAAATGTTAAATCACAAACCTCTTACAGCACAAAAACCCCCAAAACAAAAAAAAAAACTTTCTTTTATTTTTAATTATTGCACAAACATGTTTTTTCATAATCAAATTTACAGTATTTCAAAAGTATTTTTTGTTTTCTATTCAGATGTATTTTCTTTTCACTTCTATCTTCTTCAGTCTTCCCTTAGCTGTTTTGATTAATTTATATTTTTGCTAAGTGAATTAAGGTTAAAATTTAAAACATTTTGGCTAATTTACATCTTCATCAGGAATAGTCCTGATTCTTTTGTTGGCAGCACGAACACAAGCGCGCATAGACTGCTGAGCCAGGAGGAATGTTTGCACCTCGTTTCAAGATGCGTAATTGGTCAAATTAATCATCTGTGTTGCTTTTTGCGCTTACATGAGGTGTGCATACTCCTGTCAAAGTAATTTAAATCCCACTATAATGTTTTAAATAGCACGATTTTTAGGTGTCTGAATTAATTCAAGCCCCATTCTCTGGACTTGGACTCGGACTCACTGGACTCGGACTCAGACCTGCCGGACTCGGACGCAGACTCGGACTCAGACTCGGACCCTCGACTCAGTTCCCATGACTCAGGACTCAGACCTGCCGGACTCGGACTCAGGCCCCGTGGACTCGGACTCTGACTCAACGCTGATGGACTCGGGCTCGGCTTCGGACTCCATAAGTCCTACTCCTCAACACTGAAAAATACTTCTTGTCTATAAGTGTACTAGTGGCAATAATTATTTTACATTGATTTACACACTGGCCATAATCATACTACTTAATGTGAAGTCCACAATAACTGCTGTATACTTTTTTCGGTCTCGAGTTGAGACGATGTCACGACGTGACTTCTGCTTCGCTCTAGCCATTTCGATTATGCTGCCTTTGTTCGTGTGTGCAAATGCTGCAAGACCAAGGTCGACATGTCATGTCCTAGGATGTGAAACCGCACATGCTGCAGTCGCCACCTCATAAATGGGTTCATCTTCTTTAAGACGCAGAAATTCGCCTTGCATGAAATCTTCTATACTCCTAAACCAGAATTCAAAGTAATCATAAACTCCACACAATGTGTCTCAAGGATGCCTGGTATGTCGACTTATACGCCCAGTATTTTGTGTATTCAGTGTAAGAGATTTGTTTTGTTCGTACATCATGCGTTGTGTCCTAAATCGCAAGCTATTTCATGGGTTTGTATGCGCCTAAGCTCGCTTGGTAGTAAGTCGCGATAATGCTGCGCATTGCATCGTTAATTATTACTTTGTAGCTTCTAGTGGTGGGGGGGGGGGGGTGGGTGGGGTAGGGTGGGTGGTGGGGTGTTTTTGGTGGGTTGGGGGTGTTGTGGGGTTTCCTCCTATTCTTCCCGCTCAATCACAGGATTACAAGGATTGTACAGTTTGTTATTCCGTAAAAAGTCTTTAACTCTAGTCTAACTGGTGAATATCTTACACCAAGGACCCACGATAAATGAGAGCTACCCGGACAGCAATTGGTATATCTGTTGGACTGATCCATGCTGAATCACATTCCAAACAATAATCCAATCTGTAACACTTAATAAGGCTTTTTGATCATGTAACTTTTAAGTTTTAATGGCAAACTTAAATATTCCCATTTTTTCCTATTCACCTTTTCTCTTTTTTCTAGGAAAAAAAGAAATTAATTTACAAATTCTGTTGTGGCATTATCCTAACACTTGCTCACTAATATCAGGTGACGTATTCGGGACTCCACAGAAAGAGGAGGATGGTGCTAAGCAACCTATGATTGATGCGGAGCTTTTAGCGATATTGATGTAGCCATCATGGCACATGGTGCTCGCTTTATTGCCTTGCAACCGGCAACTATGGCTTTGCAACCGTGAGTGTTTTGCTGTTACGATTATGTCCATTTTACTCCACTGGAAATGGGGATTATGATTTTCTAATTGAAAATAATTAGGTCTTGCTGAATCCAAAATACAAATAGAAGTTGCTTGCTGCTGGTAAAAATAAGTGACAATATTGCTACATTGCTATTTGCAGTCGTATGCTCAGTGCTGCCTTAAGCTTGAATTAAGCTTGAATTAACCTTAATCATGCTGGCGAAGAAAAGCACTCATAGGGCGCTTTTTATTTTGTTTTGCCTATTATTGCCTCCTGGGCATTTAGTGAAATAAACACATGAATGCCTTTCCATGCCTGCAGGACATTTAAAGGTGCAACGAGAGATTTTGAAGCACCCAAATAGTGTTGCTAATAGAAATTTCATATAGATTAGACATTCAATAGATTCCTTACCTTGTATTTGGCGACAGAAATGCTTAAATGAAGAAAAAGGTGATTTTGATTTGCTAAATTTCAATATAAACATATGCTGAATTTCGTATTTGCCTCCTATACAACTTAGAAAAGTCACATTTTGTACCAAAGAAACATGTGCTCAGCTTAATCCTTTTAGATGGGTTTTTTTTGGGGATGGAAATCGCTTTCTTAGGCAAAATCGTACTTTCCGATTTTTTCAGACACCTGATATGGTGATATCTCTCTTGCACCTTTAAGTTGGGTTTTTTACCTTGTTTTGCCTCTAAGTGCCCATTGCATAAATCTCAGAGATATGTAAATAGTAATAACTGGTAAGTGACTGAGAAGCCGGAAGGCCATATTTGCCTTTGAGTGCTTCCTGGGCATTAAGCGATTCATTTGTTTGCCTATGATTGCCTACTTTGCATAAGTTTTGTAATGATAAGTGTGGGGGGGGGGGGGTAAGAGTTTCAGTCGTATTTGTAAGCAACTATCAATACCATAGGTTTTTAGAGCCCCTGCCAATTTTTCATAGTGTTTCATCACTCCCTTTCCTTGGACCCTTTCTATCAATGCTGAGACACTAATTAAGCATTAGTAAGGACCGGGCATGGATGGTATTGAGGAGATTCCGGGTCGTGTTTTGATATCTGATGTATTCATCAATTGAACTCTTCGCTAATTATCGTGTCCTCTAAATTGATCAAAATCATGCCCGATTTCTTAGAGATAATCAAGCCACGATCAAAATATATTTCCTTTAGATGGGCAAATTCCTGTTTCAGTCATTCTTGTTTCCGAGTAGACCTGATTTGGTTTCCTATAAACTGATTTTTTCTATATCCCTCTGGCATAATTTGTATGTTTGAATGCTACCATCACAAAATGTGGCCAACACTGTTTTTTCAGGCTTTCCCAATGAATACTGACTAAAGAACAATGTGCAAGACTTTTTGGGCCATTTCAGTTCGTGGCAGTTTCCCAACATGTAAGAAGCATTTGTCTACTCCTGAAATTTAGCAATGAACAACTATGTTTCCTGACATGAAAAATTGTATATCAGTTCTCTCAATTGACTGCATCATTAGTGCCTTGTTCCCTGAACTTCCTGAATCTTTTCTCAAAATGATTCTCCCAAACCTCTTCCTGAACCTTTCTTAACTAGTTTCTAAGAAGTTTTGATTGTTGCTTTCTTGTAGCATGAATTTGCCTCATATTGTTCGTAACTTGTCTAATTTCATTAAATGCAGACTTTTTCAACTCATCAAACTTCTCCCACATTATGTCTTCAAAACTTTCTGGAAATAATTTCCATTATGCTTCTGCTGTATAGTCACTTTACTTTACAATATGACTTGACCAAATATTTTTGAATCCACCAAATATTGTCATCAAAGTCCAATGTCATATCAGTATTATACCTCACATATATTATATATAGTATTATATAATAATAAATATATATATATATAATATATCGCTAATATAGTCCGTTAGGAGGAAGGTTTAATAATTCATGAGTGATAATGAGCTGTATAGTTTATTTAAATTAATATTCATATCCTTGTTATTCTAGAGATTATCCTTCATTTGCCTAAATTAATATTCATACCTTGACGGAAAAATCACAACAAAGGGAGGCGTTAGGGGAAGGCAATATTTCGCCCTAACTCCGTACGCGTATATAGTGAATATGAAGATCGCTCCCCCTAAGACAGGAAATAGCGATATATTATATATATATATACTATACATATATATATACCTTAGTTTACTTAAAATGTCATGGGAGTGGCATCAATATTGATGCGCAGTAATAATAATACTGTTAGCTGCTTCAGAATAAAGATGATGGCTAGCAATTAGGGGATCAACCGCCACACAAGGGCTGAATAGCTCAGTTGTAGAGCACTGGTCCTCGCAATCCAAGGTCGCTCAGTTAGAATCCCGCTTCAGCCAATGATTCTTTACACGAAGAAAACCCTCTCCGTTTAGTGTATATATATAATAATCAATTATATATAATCTATTATAATATAATATTATATATAATATATATATAATATATATATAGAATTGAGGAACCTAACTGGAACGGTCTTGTTTACCGGAGTTTTCACACGCTTGTGCTATCCATCCCCTACAACTCTTTTTCATGATCGCACAAGCGTGAACCTCCGAGTAACAACTACCGTTTCAGCAGGTTCATCCAGTTAGCTCGCTCTGCTTTTCAATGCATTGAGCACTCGCAAATGAGATAGTCCTCGCCTCATTCTATATAAAATATTATATTATATATATATATAATATATATAGATATATATATCCCTGTCATCTTATTGGTTAAAAAAGTGGAGGCAATCACATTAGGGTTTCAAGGCAGAGTCTGGGTTCAAGATCACCTTGGCCTATAGTTTCAACCTGCTCCTTATAAGAGGTCACATTGTATACGTTCACGCCTCTCGAGTTGATAACCTTTTGAAAACAAGGTCTCTAGTTTAGCTTAGTTCTATCTTCAATTCCCAGTTAAGAGGCCCAAATTTTGGGGATGTTTCCGTACCCTGACCCATCTGACACCTTTTTTTTCTGACACACTTATGATTCAGAAACCTTAACTGGATAAACCTGTGCTTTATTCCGGAAGGGTTTCCGAATTCATAAATGTGTCAGAAAAGTGTGTCAGATGGGTCAGTTAAATTTTGTATGGTAAAGATACACACAGAAATTAGCAGTACACAGAATGACTTAAATGTTACAATAACGCACCTTTTTTGGTTGATCAAAATGAGTGTCATGTCAAACATCATTAATGATAATCAGTACATACCCAGCCAATTTCTTCATGGTAGTTTAAGCGCTGCAAAGCTACTACCGAGTAGACACGGAGTATTATTTTTTCGCATAGATGGATATATACACACATGGCTATCTGCACCATTGTGGAGTAGCTACGTGGTTACACCGCTCTCAGCGCGCGCGGTATTTCACATGGCTCACTTTTGTTTATTAGATATTTTTGACATAATTGCAATTTTTATTAAAGTGCGTGTATATTGGGGGGTATGAGCCCCGATTGCATAATAATGATTTCCTAAAAAACATCAAAACGCTAAACGAGACCAGGTGATAGCCAGGTCTTGCTACCATAAGGACAGAGTGTACAAAGTCCATGGCCCTCGAAGATTAGTGCCCCCAGATATTGAGAAAAAAGAAGGGATGAGAAAGAGAGAAAGAAAAGAGAAGAGAAAATAGGGAGGGAGAGAGATTTAGAAACAAATATTATAAGACTTTACTGTTCAAAACAAGGCCTAATGTTGTGATCTGCATTTATTAATCCTGGGGCCCTTCTAGTCCTTCCTGATACCAATCGGCTAGAGGCCCTATCTTAATGTCAATGTAGGCAAGTCCTGCATTTAAAATTACTATTGACATTTACCAGGGCCCCTAGATACCAAGTTATATGGCATTGGATTCAGTTCCTTCATCATGGTCCCCACGGTGGTTTGTTATTCTGTACTTAAATTTGGATCCTTTCTGGGCCAATTTGACCCAATGGCGAACTCTAACCTGCACTAGTTTTTCTAGAATATTGAGGAATTGGGGGCCCCGAAGTTCTAGAGGGATAAAAACAGAGTTTGGAGAGAAAAAAGGCCCTGGAGGGGCCCTTAAAGACTCGTTTTGCATGGATTCAGTGACACGTGTTATGGGCCCAAGATTACTTATGTTTTCTCTTAAATTTTGGACCCATTTCTTTCCGTATATGACACAATGGCACATTCAGCCCTGAAAGATATTCATTAAAGGAGGGTGACCCGATTTTAAGTATATAAGTTTTAAGTTTTCACATTGATAGAATGACCTTCACTCCAAAACCCCATCTGTAAAGTTTCGCGCTGATATTTCTATCCGTTTTGATGTGAGGGCTAAAAACGTGATTTTGTAATTCCCACAAAGAGCTCTGTGTAAAATTTATATTGGTCGACCAAAATGGGCACATTTTCGCTCATAACATCCAAGCCAAACATCCTTTAGCCCCAAGATTTCAAAGGGTAAATGATAAAAATGTTAGCTTTCTTCAAATACCAAAATTGGGATTATCTGAGAACTTATCGGACCATGTCCCTTTGAAGTCGAACACTAGTTTCTGCAGAAATGGGGAATTGGGCCCCCGGAGATTAAAGTGCCCTATATAAGATATTGGAACAGTTTTAATTTTGAATCTAAAATTTGCATTAGGATTGATAAAAAGTTACATTTATTAAGGTAAATCTCAACAACAAAAAATATATTATAAGAAATAATTAAGGGGTATAATGTCTTTTTTTAAAACACTCTTTGTTCTGGGCATAAACATTTTAGCAACATTTTATTGTTAGATTACCGTGATTCCAATTATTACCTTAATAAAAACTGTTGTGTTTCAGTCTTTGTGTATTGCGGGATAGCACAATTTGTCATGCATCTGGCCTACTTTTATCATTGTGTATTTTACATAGGCCGCTTGCATTATAAGCCTGGTGGCCTATGGTAAACAAAGGAAAACGATAAAATAAAAGTGAAAAATCACGAAGGACCATACAAAAGTCACCACCACTGTGAAGAATCGTGCTAACCTAGTGGCCCCGGTTGGTGTTTTGTCCACGGGCCCCGAACATGCTAGCTACGCCACTGTGTATAGCGCCCTAATTTTATCCACTATCAAAATGGCGTCCTAGTTACTGCGAGGTAGCTACGTGGTAGCTGCATGTCTACTCCGGTACTGTCTACTATATATCCACCTTCTCTCCACCTAGTGGGCAACTACAGAGTAGCCATCGGGGTAGGTACTGTAAAGTAGGCACACCACTGTATACATAATAACTTTGTACTTTGGAAGCCCTATCTTGCAGCTACTGGAACACAACATGCCCCGGAGGGCCACTCCACCTAAACTTGTTGTCATCTGCGAGCAGCCTGGAAAACGCGGGAAAGGGTAGGTTTTTCATAACGCGGCGAGGACCGCACTGACTGCGAAAAGGGTCACAAAAGCAAGCAAAATGACCAGAAGGTATCATTTTCGCGTTCCGCAAGTCAGAGTTTAAGGGGAACCATGGCGGATTCCGGCTGCCTTCCTTGCCAAAAAAAACTAGGAAAGGCGACATGCAAGACTAATCAGTGCCCAGCAATGTTTAGGGTTACCATTAGGTACTCGCTTTAAGGGTAGGGTTTTGGGGTTTATCCGTGATATGGGTAGTTTGAGTGAAGGATAAGAGATCCGAGTTTAGGGTCAGATCTGCAAGGTCCTGCTCGGGGAGACTACCATGGGAGTATGTTATTCCCCGGGCAATTTGCCAGGGGTTGGAACTGTAACCCACTTTGTGTATGATTGATTGGAGAAGGGCCATAAAGTTCCAAATGGGTAACTTGGTGGAAAGGAAGCGGGGTTGATGAGTCTCAAAACTGATTGATTTTGGGCGTATTCAGGCCAAATCATATTGCAAAGGAGCAATGAGTTAATATGCAAATATCGGCGTAATTGCTATAATTTTGAAACGGTACATCGAATAGGCAAAATTCCTAAACTGCATGAAAGCATATCATGGTGCGCATCTTCTTTGCCTTTGAAAGTGTGTGATATATGCGGCTCAGGTATTCAAATGAGCTCATTAAATATGCATAATTGCTGTATCGCTAAAACAGTACATTGTATATACAAAATTCCTTCGCTATGTGAAAACCATCTTTTGTGTGAATTGTAATTAGGTCAAACTGCTTGTGGGCCAATTACAGGGGCATTTTTTGATGTGTTTGATCTAATTGAATGCTTAATTACTGTATCACAAAAACAGTACATCAAAAAATTGAATTCCTTCACTACATGAAAGACTACTCTGCCATACATGTTTTCTGTGAATCGCAATTGGGTCAAAGTGCTTGTGGGCCAATTCATGGGGCATTTTTGGTGCAATTGATCTAATTAAATATGCATAATTGCTGTATCGCTGAAACAGTACATTGGATATGCAAAATTCCTCTGCCACATGGAAGACTACAATGCCATACATCTTTGTGTGAATCATAATTGAGTCAAAGTGCATGTGGGCCAATTAATGGGGCATTTTTTGATGCAATTGGTCTAATTAAGTATGCATAATTGCTGTATCGCTGAAATGGTATATTGGATGTGCAAGGGGTTGGGCTGGGGTGTCAGGGAGGGGAGGGATTGGGGTGTC
>JAMKCH010045665.1:0-13064 GCA_023653785.1 Ophioderma brevispina | reverse complement strand
CATGAATCCCCCTCTCCACGCTGAAGACAAATCCAAAGGAACGTCGAGAAACGGTACAGTTTGGTGCCAGCAGCGTCGCAGGAGTTGCCGAACTGGTGCTGAGTAGAGCAGTCAGTCGCCTACGGGACTCCAACTCCGGATTTATCCTCAGGGTTGTCTCCCCAAGCCTTTCCTGCAATCAGGTGAGTCTACAAGGCAGCAGATACTATAAAGTCTGGAACACACTGGCCGTTGAACCTGGTGGTTTCTTCCGCCCTTAATGCTGGTATGTTCAGCAGCATATAGGTTATTTAATGGCCTAATCACGAGCCTAACCTATAAGGATATAAAGGAAAGTGTACAGCATTTGGTCCAGTTGCCAACCAAACCGGAGTATGGCGATACACCTGTCCACCAACCACCGACCATTTTGTGAGTATGTCCACGCAGGTCAATGTATTGTTGGTATCAGGGACTCTGACCCTTCCAGGGCACAGGTGCCTTTGACCCTACCTAACTGATGTTAAACCACTAAACCTAGGCAACTGGAATGCTGAGAAGAAATAAGAACTAGAAAAGGAGGAAAAAGAGCTATGGGAGGTAGAGGTCGCTCAAAATCCTCACTCTGGAATAGACACAAATCCAGCCCACCACCAAAATCACTACATAGCACAGAAAATTTGGATGACTTGAAATCTCTCATTGCACCTTCAACACAGTTTTAATTTGAACACTTAGGTTAAGGAAAGGTAAACGTCACAGCTGTTTGACCCTATGCAAATTGTCTCTTATTTTTAAAACAATTTTAAGCAGTGGCAACACAATTTTCACAACTGATATAAGTAGGGAAATGCAAAAGTTATTACCCCGGTAAACAATCCATTGCAGGAGTCTTGCCATATAGGCCTACAAAGATAAAAAAAATGTATGTTATAGTGCCCTCTATTGCCCATTCTCCAAAGAGATCTGTAAAACTAGCTTTTAAAAAAAATCCTATTTGCCCGGAATGCTATTTCTTAAAATTTGCACTCAATGTAACTAGTGGGTTAACTATTCCAAATCAGTTGTCAAAAGTGTGTGGCTATTGACATTTTATTCTGGTTTTATCATAATAAATAAGACTCTAAAAGCTGTACATTGCCATCTCTCTTTCCTTGACATTTGGATCAATCATCCCAGTGTAGTTTTGCTGTTGGAGATGGGGAGGTTGCTAATCCTTCCATGGTAGCACTACGATATTGAGTGACAAGACCAGATATGGCCTTTGGATTGAAGGTGAATTAAACTTAAAGGTGCACTCTTCAACTGCCCATTCATTAATGGAGTGAAGTACACTTCTGATCATGATGCGGGGCTATAGCAATAGACTTATAGTTCGAGAACCAGCATTTATTTACCGCTTAATTTAATCACGTTTGCACCCCTTGTTTTCTGGTTTGAACCCCTTGTTTTCTGGTTTGGACCCCTTGTTTTCAGGCTAAAGGTGGGGTAAGGGGTCCAATTAGCTTCCACTAGACCCCTTACTTTTACCATGCAGCACTACAAATGCCACACACTCATTCTTATAGTTAACTGTGCAAACTATCAAATTTTGAAAATTGGGGGCACTCTTCAAAAATGTGCTGTTATTGCTTTAAACCTAAAACCACTGAATCTCACAAAATCCCACAGCACTAAGTGAGAAAAAGTCCCGGATGTAGTGATGACGTCATCAAACAAAGACACATAGGGGGATGATATAACTGGCTGGGCCAGCGACACCAGTATCCCCGGCCATGGGACTGGGGCCCGAAAGATCCCTGGTTCGAGACCGACCCAAATTTCTGACTTTTCTTCTTTCCCTCTTCCCTCACTCCCGGGAAATAGGTTAGAAACAGATGTGGCATAAGGGTAAATTAGACTGTCTCCCAGTCTCTGCTCTGTCTCTGGGTTTTTGAGTGCACTTGGTAAAAGATAAGGCTAAAATTAAAATTTGAAGACTTTTCAGCTTGCCACCCAGTGGACATGCCGATCCCAATACCGCGCCCTCTATTATACCAGCCAACTAGTCCACAGAACGCGAATTACACCCAAGGAATTACACAGGGCTCCTGGAATTACACAAATAGGGAGTAGCTCGCAGAGACTGTCCGAATCTGTAGGGAAACTGTCTCCAGCAGTATCGATTGCAGTAACGTGACCGCATTTACCTTGCGCACATCTCGGTTAATTTTGAATGCTAGTTTTCCCTACAGATTCGGAGGGTCCACGGATATGGGTTGAAGAGTCTAGTGTAATTTCAGTTGCTTAGCATTTTCATCACTGTGGACCCGAGGGAGGGTCTAGGGTAAATGAACTAAACTCTCAGAGTGATTTGTATGTTTGAAAAAAGAGTAATTGTTTAATACACATTGAGGGTCCCAATTTTAATTAGTATGGACATTTATAAATTCTTTGATTTTATTACTCTCTTTGACTTAATATTGTTTACTTTGTTGAGGCTAACTCCTGTATGAACAAATTCTGAGAACAATTTACCCAGACAGTTTAATAATTTCAGGAGAGAATGTTTGTTCGTTCCTATACTTAGATTAAAGAAAAATCAACACTCAAACAAAACTGCTGAATTTCAATTGAAGGGGGCATTCAAAGATGAGATTTATTACAGGAATTTGAATAGGGAATGCACAGCATATACACTCATATCCTTGTAATTTTATGGAGTGTCGCCATCATCCGTGGTAAAATAGTACTAGTAACAGTAAATCCAAAGTTTTAATCCCAGTTTTGTTCCGGTGAACTGGGGTGGCCAGATTTACCTCACACTCAAAGCAATCACCCTTACCCCTCCTTCCACTTTGCATGATTCAGCACCATCCTCCATCCTCAACCCAACCCAACCCTCCTACTCTCCTCCACTTGCTTCATGTCATAACCCGGGGGCTAGCAGACATTTGTAACACATCTAAAGTACAAAAGGTGATTAAATATGTTGACAGACTGACAGGGACCCCTGAAACGTGATTCTTAAGTGCAGCAAATGGTGCCTTAAGGAGAGGGGGCCAAAACAAAGTTTGTACAGGGGTCAAATTCTTAAATTGATCCAATCATGTTGAAAAGTATACCATGTTATTTGTCTAACCACAAGGATTCAGGAAAGGTATAGTTTGTATTATTACACCTTATAAATATTCATGAGATAATAGGCATAAGTCCTTCCATTTCATTGGTCAATTGCGCTGGACACAGGGATGATAGATTGAGCTATCAGTGAATTTGGGCTATTTCCCATGCGGTATTTTTTACTACTTTCCCTATATCATCGTACCCAGAGGCAAAGTTATCTATGTTAGCATTAAAGGTGCAACAAGAGATTTCAAATAACAGGTGTCCCTAAAAATATGAAAATTCTGTTTTTTGCCCTTATGCAAAGCTTTCCATCAAAATATCCCCACCAGAAAGGATTGAGCTTAGAAATGTTTCTTTGGTACAGAAATTGTGAAATTTCTAATTTCGTATAGGAGCAAATACGAAATTCAGCCTATGTTTTATATTGAAATATAAGCAAGTCAAAATCACCCTTTATCTCTCTTTTAAGACATTTCTGTAGCCAAATACAGGGTAAGAAATCTATTGAGTGTCTAATTTATATGAAATTACTATTATGACACAATATCTGGGTGCCACAAAATCTCTCGTTGCACCTTTAAGTCACGCAATTTTTAGGTATTACGGTTCTCCAAGAAAGAAGGAACTTACTCCGTTGTTAACAACAACAACAAAATGGCCGCCGCCAGTAGTCGGTCAGCGTCACTACAGACGACGAAATTGCTGCGTTAATACAGAATAAAGATGCACAAAACACGGGATTTGTCGTCCGGAAATCAGTGAACATCTTTTCAGACTACTGTACGGAAAAAGGAAGTTCTGTCGCGGAAGCTGAAGCGCTAAATTGTGCCAACTTGGACGAGTTGTTGGGGTAATTTTACGCCTAGCATGCGAGGTTTCGTAAATGGGATGGCGATTTCTATGCAGATAAAAGCTTACAGTCACAACACGATATGGTCCTTCCAAAGGCACTGTAAAATATCAGAATATTGACATCGTCAAAAATAAAGAGTTTAAGCACTCTAGCCTAACATGACATTGGATTACATGTGGCGGTTTGGGCACCGTACAGAGAAATTCACAACACAGCATAACGTTGTGGTGGCCCCTAGTTACATTTTCTTAATGCCCATTATCTCTAAATATTTATAAGGTGGTATAAAACCAATACTATATGCTATTCGGGGACATAGTGCAACTATGGGTGTTTGGTCCCTCTGTACTGGCTCCAGGGCTAGTTTGCATTTGTACATGAACAGAAAGGGCGCACATTTAAGTAACCATCCGTCCAATTTCCCTGTTGTGTCATATTGACTACACTTGAACCTGTGTCCCGGGTTAGATGATGTGCAGTGTCCTGATAGGCTCTTTATTGTCCGAGTTTTCTGCTAATTTTAGCTCCTAAGCAGACAAACATGGTTGGATGTGATCAGATACACTTGGGAGATCGGGTGGTGTTTCGGTGTGGGGGCATTCTAAAGGTCCGACATTTTCGGTAGATTCAGCAGATTTAACAGCCCCAAAAGGGAGGATCGAGTGCAAATTTTGGCGATGAACACCAGACAACACCGATGTCATGACCTTGTTGCTAAGTCACAGGTCTTGAATCCCGACTACCTCTAGATGTGAGGGTGCTATCATGTGTTGATTACAATAACTTCACACATATAACCCCACTCATTGCATCCCTTTCCCTTTAAAATTGAAATCATTACCTCACGTCCACTTAATAAGATCTAACCACAAACTCCACCATCACAACCAGCCCGATCTCTCCACTCCTCCACTCGCATAAAATCTCAACATCTCCCTGGTTTTCGATGCATGTCTTCCATTGCCAGCACCACATTCTTTCCCTGCCTGACCCTCTTTTCAACGGGGCCCTTCCCCCACATCAGCTTTTCCACTCTTTCTCCTCATTCATGATTCTCTCTCCATATGATTTTCTGAACTCTAGCCTACCATTATCTCTCTCACTGAAATTCTACTTTTCATCACTAATCGTCTCATACATCTTCCTCTTCCCCCTTCATCGCTATTTTATATCCTTTTTCATTGCCTTCAATACTTAAAACCGCCTTGTTTGGATTCTCATCTGCTCCCTCAGCCTCACATCCTATCATAGCCTTGCAACTACTTTCTTCTCTTTGCTCACTTCTTCAACCTCTTCTTCTTAGCCATCATTTCTCTTTATCATACTTCCCCACCTGTTTTCCCTCCATGTAACACCTTCAAATCCATGAGATTCTTTTTCCCCATATGTGCCCATTGAGATTGTGCCCACCACACAGGACCAATTCATCCACACTTTGCACATCCCATTCATTCATCATCTCATCATAAAAATGCTCCTTCTCTTCACTTTTCCTACCTCTTTGCAGGGCATTCACATCAGTCTCAATACTTCCTCCTCAAAAACCACTACAATTGTCATCAATCTATCACTGCCTTCTCCCACAATTCCTCCTTCACCAAGACACCTACACCTTCCATCATTATTCCTATCCACCACAACTTAAACCTTCTTCCCTCTACCCCCATAATACTAGCCCCTCCTCTCTCCACTTCACCTCCTGAACACCACACAATCCACCTTCCCCTTTCTCAATCAACTCATCCCATATCTCTGCTCCTTTTTTACTACTCTTCTATTTTAACCCCTTATTCAGTAACTTATGAATTTTCTACATAGCTTCTGTCTTGAATGCAAGCATTAGTTGTTTTTGCAGTAAAATCAAAGACGATCAAAATGGAGAGAGTCATATGAAATTATTTGTACATGGGAGGGAGGTCATTGTATACTCCATTAAGAATGAATTGAGCACCTCACAATGGGGGTAAACTTAAGAGTCGCAAACAATGATTTCGCTTCTGGTTGAATTTTCAAAATTGATGCTTCAATGTTTACAAAAATGCTCAAGGCAAAATCATCTATCTAATATTGGAGGGGATGATTATACTTGGTCTCATCTTAAGTTGAAGGTGGCGTCATTATGCGTCTTTGCATTCCCACTAGCGTCTCAATTGTGCTGCCTTTATTCGCGTGCGTATCATGCTCTGATTCCAAGCATAGCGCGCGCGCGATTCATGGGTGCGCAACATAAAAGTCGCAGTGACGTCACCTTCAACTAAAGATGACACAAACTATACAAGGGCGATGGGCCATCTCTTCCCTACCCCTTGACAAACATTGCATGGGGGAGTTCATCCCTCATACCCTTATGGACTTTTTGCCCTTCATTAGCAGTAATCAAACATGGTGGCTATGAATTCCCTTCCTCAACTTCCTTGGTCTTATTCCTGACTGCATCAATTGGTTTACATGAAATGTTAGCAGTACAATTATCCACAGCCTTGTCCCTCCCGACTTAACTACAAAAATTTGAAATTTTGTATCATCTCAACCATTGGCCTAAGTATAGTATGTGTGCCTAATCTTAAGTGCAAATATTTTCTATTCGTAAACGGATAAAATTTAAAACACAGTGGCCTATGGGGCAGTGTGATACAAACATTTGGGCATTATATCAAAACGCACCGTCAGAATCAACAGAAATTATGGAAATAACATTTTCTCAGGAATATCTAATGAACCATACACCAAAAGTAAGGTGCTAGGATCACAAAATGTACCTGAATGCAATCGGTTGCAAGCTATCTGTAGGTTTACTTGTCAATATTTTACTGTAATATGTTCACTTACTAAGGAAATACGGCCTTCAGACATCTCACCATTATTCATAACAAAAATAACAACTTCCCTCCTATGTATCATAGTTACATATAGCTAAAGCTGCCATCAAAAGATAAAGCATGCCAACATATGCAGCATTTCTGATGAACAACTGTGAAACATGTTAGTTACGCTCCTACCTGAACTAAATTCATCATGTCTGCACACACACACACACACAGCAAGATTCCCACCACTAGCCTACCAGAGGGAACCCAAACAAATGTGAGTACTGGTATGTATGTAATGGAGTTGGTAAGAGAAACACTGATGTGGCAGGTTATGTGTGCTCATTGTAAGCAAATGAAATACCCAGAGTGTCTATACTACAATAAGCATGAATAAGTGCCAAAGTACACAGCCAATATCTCCATGATAGTAGTAGCTACGTACCTACTCTATGTACTTTGTGTTGTCTGAAGTATGAAGTGACAACACGCGCATATACCTAGTGCTGCCTTTCAGTCACTTGTGCTTTGCGTACGCTCGCACGGAAAGTTGGAACATATACGCCCACATTACAAGTTTTGTATGGATAGCGTATATAAGTAGACAGGACTTACTTGTACATCTAGCAGGAATTGCTCCACCAGACATCCGTCGTTAGCGCTTAGCGAGTACTGCAAGAGCGTAGCTGCCACGTATCCAATGTGAAGCACCCCTATGTCTGGACAGATACCTGCTCCCAACCGCCTTAAATCCAAAAAGAGTTTCTTAAGCAAAGTCCAACCTCTTGAAAACGTCTCTAAGGAGGTAAAGAGTCGCCTTGGGAAAGCAAGGACTGCTATTCCAAAAATTAAACCTCTATCCGGTATTGAACCTTGTGAGCATCTTCCACCTCTGAGCTGACTCCTCATGGGCTTTCTGAATGGCGATGCCTCAAATAGAATTGAGAACCACGGAACTGGCCGATCTAAGGTGTCCTTTGCAGAAGTGGGGCTATCTGGAAGCAGACCAGGTTACTTACCTTGGGTTGTGGAACAGCACCCAGACAATGGAAACACCCTCTGGTCTGCCCACTGCTGAGGCAACAATGACAAACAAGGACCTGGCGGAATTCAGTTGAAGAACACAGTGTTTGGACACGATAAGAAAGAAGAAGACCTTCTTATTAGACATACACTCACAGGTCAGAAGTCTGTGTTTCCTGCCTCATACAGAGTATGTACCTGTCTCAGCACTGTCCGCTCCATCACAGAGTTGGAGTTTTGCTACTTCAGCTCAAGTATGTATTGTAATGTCTTTCAGTCATTTTTTCCCCTTTCAAAATTTCATTAATACATTTTCATTGTAAATACTGGCTATCTAGGTTTTTGGGATGATGCTCAATTCAAATATTTCTGATAAAAAGGTAAAGGTAAATTCATGGAGGAGTTCATCCCTAAGTGTCTATCTCTTCTTCCTTAGTATTTGGGCCAGACTCTCTATAATGTTGCTGTGGTGGGTTCACCACTCCTCACTCAATAAGTCTGTTCTACCATCTCAGCATAAGCCAGTACCCATTTAGAACTCCTGGGTGAGAGGATACAAAGTGGGATTAAGTGCCTAGCTCAAAGACATGACAAGTGCGGCGGTAATCAGTCTATAACTCACGACCCTCAGCTGCCCTTGAATCATTAGGATCACTACCATTCCCACATTGGATCTCTTTTCACATTTTGATTTTTCCATAAAGTTAATTTATTTTTTGTTTCTAGAATTGGGAGTTACGACAGACTCTAGCTTTAGGGAAGGCTTACTCTTGCTGCATCCTGTATACTTACTGTAGGAATCCAAACCTATCAGTGACCTTGTAGACAATGAATGAAGCATCCTCCCAGGGGTCGATCTCAACACCTTCCTCACGGCCCTAAAAATAAAAACACACACATCATGGAAACTGTTAGGGTGAACTCTTGAAGAAACTTCTTATCTCACAATACCACATGTACAGCTATAGTCTTGCACTTAACTACTCAAAGAGATATATAAGGAAATTCTATGTCGGATCTTATGCCTAGAAACAAATACTGTTCTTCCCACGTCATTCATTTATGAGGTAAATCATATAAGATTTCAGTAGCAGGTTTGGTTGTAATTGTTTTTCCTGTCACTATAATGGGAATGTTCCCTAAAGCTAGAAGAAATAACTCTAAAATTACCCAGGTTATATTTGGTGAATACCTACCAACCAGGCAAAATTGAACCCTGCCCCAATTCAAACTAGCAATCTTTAAAACCAAAGCTGGACCCCTTCCCTCTCCCTGCATAGACTCTTAGAAATTTGGTTTCATATTTTGTCATGTCAGATGCATGACATATGACATATGCATATTAAGTCACGATGGGGAAGGAATAACCCAAATGGGTTTTGAAAGGTCCATATTCCATCCACATGGCAAAAAAAAATGAAGGTTTAATGTTATATGGCATTTTATAAAAACAGGTGTATTACAGAAAGGAATGAGCTGGTTTAACTAAAAGTTTTTAAAGGCACTCTATCAGGGATTGCTAATAAGAAAATAAAAAAAAATACAAAATCAGATGTTTGCATCTGTAACAAGTATAAGTGTCCTAACATACCCTACATGTGATACGACCAAAAGCAGCCTATAAGGACCAAATCTAATATTAGTCCTTACTGTCAGAACGGACACTTACTACAACAAGTAATTGAAACAAAGGAGGGGATGATTCATTATCTTGAAAACTTAGTTTTTTTCCTTTTCTATCAATTTTTCAGTTGGAAAAAATAACTTATGTGAATTCTACAGACGTACCCTACACTCTTAAAGTTATTCCTGCAAATTCAAATATTTCGGGAAGATCCACTGATAGTGCCTTTAAAAAAATATATTTTAATAAAAATTTGTATCAACTGAAGGGGTGAATCCAGATAGGGGTTATAATTTCTCTTCTGGGTGGGAAATTTGGGTGAATGGAAGGCCTGGGGTCTGACAAATTTATTGATGGGGTCCTCCAGTCCCATCCATAGATAAAACCCTGAAACCAACAGCTTCAACAGCTCCCTCTATTTTACATCAAATCACAAACCCATTATTTATATGCAATTTATTTAGATGTATGCTTATAATGTCTCGTCGCAGGAAACATAAATCATTGTATGTTGGCCGCCCAGTACATGACTTCGAGCTGTAATTATCAGAATCCTTCATGACAAGCCTTGATTATTCACTTCCCTCTCTGTGCAAGGGAAGACTCCCGTATGCTGCCCTCACCACTCAGTCACCACACTAATCAATATGTGGGTATTTTAAAAATTACAGAGGCGTAACCAAACATAAAAGAGACTCCTGGTTAGCTACTTGGCGGTGAAATATGGTGGTGTATGTGACTCGAGGTAGCACAATAAATAGTAAGGACTATTATGGAATTTTTTAAAATCTATTTTTCTAAATGATAGGGGGAAAAGGAGACATTTGCTCAAACAGAATGCTTGAAAATCAAGTTTAATGCAACAATGAAGGGTATCAAACAAATAATTTCTGGGCACTGAAAAGACAGGATACTCAGAAGTCATGCATAACATTGTCCTCCAAATTTCCTGCAGTTTCATAGGAAAAATTTGATGTTCCTGGTGTGTTTTAGTCACAACCACGGCTCTACCCACAGAAATTTTACCATAAAATTGTTAGATTTAAGATGTATTACATGCTAAATGAAATAGCATAACCACATTCACATATTAGAGATTTAATCTATCATTCTCTGATCAACCCAGCTTCTATAGCACAAAACAGAAGCATTATTCTAGACACACAATGGTACCGGTTTGAAATTCGGCATTGCACTTTTTCTTCTTTTTAACATTCCTGTTGCTTGATGTTCCTTCTATTGGGAAAGATAAAATGGTTCACAGCTTGTACATTCTCTATATCCCATAAATAGCACCTTCAACCCCCCCACCCCTACATAGCAGTATTCTTAAAAAATTTAAGTTAGTTAATCAAACAATTCTTGCAAATTCCAGAAAAGTGCACCAACATTTTTTTCTTTAAAATGAGGGGTCAAATGCCTTCTAGTGTAAAAAGTGCCAGAAGATACAATCGTCCAAAATGCATCCACATACAAAAATAGTTAATTTGGTACTTTTGATCACATAATTTTCTTGACCCTTTTGCCACTTTCTTTGGTTTGCAGAATTCAGATACAGCCTATAACAGAGACACCAGAGCAGGTTTTTACTTTCCAGAGTTCTGAAAAAGTGCTACCAATTATGAAAAAATGCTACACAATGCCTACTAAAGTCACACATAGATTTCTAAAGAGGTCAAAACCCTAAGACAAAAGTTTCTCTTCAGCATTCAAGGGCAAATTAAGGGAATTCTCCCTAGGGACTCTGTACAAAGTGAAAAATGGTGATGGTCACCAAAAGTTATCATAAATAAAGCGACAAAAAACGATGCCCTCATAATTGTTGTCAGTGAATAATGCTACCCAACCAGGTTTACCTTTTAGGTTTACCTTTGGTTGATGAGTAAAATAGGAACCATCCATTCCTAATTTACAAGCTGTGACAGTGAATGCTAAGTGGTCCTTCCAGCATAGCTGGTATAGCCACAAAAATTTTCTAGACTTGGTATTTTTTGGGTGTCATTCCCCCCCCACCCCCCCTAAAAAAACCCTACTTGAATGGTCCGTCCGCCTACAGGGTTTTTTTCCTTGCATTATCACATATTTTTCAGCAAAGTAATAACCCAAAAACACAAGGTTCCAAAATTTACATGCTTGGATAATTGCTATAGCATATTTACAAAAGACGAAGAGAAAGCTACTGCTAAATACTACCCACATGTACATAAAAATTTCTTTTCAAATTTCTTAGAAATACCATGTTAAATATATGATATGGAGACAAAGCATCTAAAGGTTTGATTGTGACCCTAACAAAGTGCCGTCCTAATGGCACATGATTAATAATTTACATGGACATTTTAATTTGCCCCACATGTTGGATTAAATTATGCATTTGTGTGAGGAACTTGCAGGTTTTAAGATTTTTGTGCAATTCTGGATAAGTACAATGGTAATAATGAACATGGGCGGTCAGGATTATTCCTTCCCATAATCCTTGTCAATCTAGCCAAATTACTTATCCCCCATTTTAATCAACCACACTCACTATATCGTTGTTGTGACACATGTACAAGTCCATGCATGTTCTTATGTGCATCATCAGGTTCATAACCATGTATCGTTTCCCAGTTGGGTTTTAGATTTTTGATTTTTGTTGCTGTTAATTTTTGTGCTGCTCTATATTAAAGGATACAATATGTCCTAATTTTTGTACTTGGATGGTGGTAGACTGGCAAAATGCCCACATTTCCGCAGGCCTACAAGTAATAATTTCCCTTTAAAGGGGCAATTTCGTTGATCCACAGCCTCGCCCCCCGACTTACTAAAAAAAATTGAGATTTTTATATCATCTGAACCGTTAGCCTCAGTAATCCATGTGTACCTAATATTAGCGTGCAAATTCGGTCGGATCTGTACGAATTCACATTTTGGTATTTTCTGTCTGTAATGGACAGAAATTACAGTACATGGCCTATGGACCGTGGGAAACAAGGAATTGGCTCATAACACAAAACTGCAAAGATCGGAATCAACTAAAGCTTTTGGATAGCTTTTCTCAAGGATCTATATGAACCATGAATTAAACAGAAGGTGCTGGAACACGAAATGCAACCTTTAAATCGCTTTATTTTCCCAGGAATGTGGTTCCCAAATTTCCCCACTTTTTCCAGGCATGCAGACCACCTGCTGAGAACATTTTCAGAGGTCCCTAAATAAAAAGTAGAAAATAGTAACAATAAGCTTTCACATCCTGCTGCCTCATGGCCCAGCTCCTTCCTGTGTGCATGCATCTAGAACAGACTAATCAATCATCTTTTTATGTACTGAAAACTGCATTTCAGTTTATGGACTTCAGTGTTATTTTAAAAGGTGTTAGTAGGTTATGCAAACAAGATTCACCAATGGTGCTAAAGCTCATAAGAAAAGTGTGTTGAGCTTGAGTGGACTAGTGGTTTGAATTTTGTCTTCTCATTTACACATTTACTCACATAGTTGCCATTGTGATGCATACATGACCTCACCACAAATTGTTACACCACTTGAACCCTTGGCCAGTGGTTCTTCTTATTAAGTTTGGCTGCAATTGTTTGGGCAGGAGATACAAAATCAGTCATTCTATTAACCAAAAATGACAGATTGCCCCTTTTATTCACCCACACCCCACATACCATTTGACCCCAATATCTGT
>JAMKCH010045664.1:0-11636 GCA_023653785.1 Ophioderma brevispina | reverse complement strand
ACATATTAGTAGGTTGGCATTATCCATTGCTATCCCAACCTTAACATTTAACATTGCGTCGTTTTTGCGTTATTACCATGGTCCCTAGGAGCCCCCTTATGCATAACGGAAGTGCCCATGGACAAAAATTAAAAATCTTAATAGATTTACGGTGATTCTGATGTTCATCATGCATACACCTAGTGACATAAACACATTAATATTAATCAAAAAATTCTTGGAAGTATAGTATGGGGCCCTTGGTGTCATAATATTATATCATACGGTTGACTGTAGGAACCTATGGTAACTTATACAAGTAACCTAAAAAAACATGGCATGAGACATTTATGTTTGGTGCTTAATATGGGTCAATAGTTCATTCTTCACCAAATAAATCAATCAGCAAAGTCTAGATGAATCAGTGCCGTAGAAATTGCAGAAAACGACTTAGTGTCTTTTTCGCACATTTTGACGCAAAATTAACACATATGTTTTGCCCCTAGTTCTTCTCTTACTAGTTTTCCTTATTGTTGATGTCTTTGAATCCTTCTAACATCTGGTGGATTTCATCTCAAATTCCTTAGGACCGTTGTTATATAATGAATGGGCCCCTAGGACCCCCCCTCCCCCCTTATGCACTAACCGTGCAAACCCCTTACAGTTAAGTGTATATAAGCATTGAGTGCTTTATAAGTCCAGGGCGTAACATGGGACACTTGCCAGAGGGGGCAATTCCCAGTTTTGAGGCAGATTTTCCCGGTTGGATGGGGCTTTGAGGACAAATTTTCCAATGAGGTGAACATTTGCCATGAGCAGGTCTAAAAATAGCTGATTTAGCATGATTTTTCAAATTTGCCAAACCTTTTCTTCCGGTCAAAGCTCTCTGAGTGTGTCAACCTGCCCCTCGCCCTTCCCCCACCCCCACCCCACCCCACCTCCACCCGCCGTTGCTCTACTGTTTATAACGAATTCGGAGGGTGGTAATAGAGCATCCTCCTGCAAACGGTGGTGACAAAAAAGGTATGTCCGTACAGTCTGACGAGGTTACTGTTGCTCCATCATGACATCAACAAACTCTTCGACTTTTTGAATTTGATTCTGTCTAAAAATGGATTTTGCAGCTGTTACAAAATAACCGCAAAACGAAAGAAAAAAAAACTTAATCACACCTAAACAATACCTCTGAATTTCTATTAGTTCTATTACCATTCACGGGTAACAAACAAACCACTATTTACATACAACCACCCAAAACCGTACTTATGCTAGCCTAAGCTAATTTGAAATTAATATCAATTGGGCAAACGTACAAATGGCGGCCTGGCGAACGAGTCCATTATTAACTGTTACGATTACCCAAAGCTTAATTGATGTATGTAATTTTGCTTCATTGGTTTTCACAACCCTTAATAAGTATGTTGAATATTTTTTTTTCATCCCCGCTTGCAAGGAGTATTACTGCACTCTAAATTTTGGCAAACGGATAATGTAGTTATATTCAGATGTTTGACCCAGTTGTTTTTACTCTATAATGATACATTAGGTTGCCAAAAGCGTGGACCTTTGAATACATGTAGATCTGTTAAAACAGCTTGTGCTTATCACATTATCCCCATAACATGGACCATAAGTGTTGATTGACCATTACACGAGAAAACGCTTGGAAATTTTTCGGCCAAGACGATTTTCAGCTTATTATTTAAATATTTGGTTTGTATATTCGGGACAACTATGTGTTCGTTGTCACTAACACATAGTGGTCCCGAAAATACAAGCACATGTAACACATACACAATATTCATTGTAATCGTATAATAACTGAAAAATATATAGTTGGTGGGAGATAGGTTCCCATGCACCCCAATGAATATATTTCTACACATTTTTGTAATCCTTAAGGGTCTAGTGAATGAATTTTGATGTTCCCAAATTAAATAATTGTCCCATGGGGTTCCTTTTGCGGGCGGCCATCTTGCCATCCCTTGGATTATTATGAAATCGATTAATGAACATAACTTCTTTTTTGAAACTAGACACCATATGGAAAACAATAAACAACAACCAAGTTTTTTTTTGGATAATTGGTGCATGAAAATCATTGAGAGGGTTATATTTTTATGATCCAAGCAAGTCAGAATCATTAAAAACCGAAAAATACAAACAAAATCACCATTTTTTTCCTTTTATTTGGGGTAAAAGGAGCTCGTTTTTTTTGTATATTGAATGGGATTTGTTTAGGTTTTATTGAGTTATTTACTTTTTTCTAGGTGCAGGACTTCTTGTAGTTTAAGTTTACAACTAGTTGGTTGAATCTAACAATCGTAACATAGTTGTAGTGTAGCGATGGATAAAAAATGCCAAACGCAAAAGTAAATACCGTGTGGGCGAATCACAGAAGTACGCGCCGTAATGCCCTCTTTGTAAAAATGTTATTTTAACATCATTGTATGCCATTGAATCTAGATTTCACGCTGGCCTCGGTCCCACCACGACAAGCTGGCTCCAACCATTTACGCTCCACATAGAATCTGTACTGCTGGACACAGCGCCGCCCATTCCGTATCCGCATCGCTTAATTGGCCGGCTATTCTTGACATGCGCTACGTCATGGGACTCCCGAGGCAGTCAGACGTTGTTTTAAAGGCTCTGCGGATTAGCTGAAAAGGAAGAAAACACGTTTTCGGCGGTACCTTGGATAATATCGCGAAGACGACGAATCAGGTGGTCGATCTGATGTAGAAATGGGTTCCTGACAAAAAAGAACCAATTAGCTCACTAGTTTTTGTAACGCACTGCGTGTGGCTTACTTGACAGCAAAAGAGAATTGAGCCAGCTAATAGGTAAGAATTTTCAACGTATTTTTCACGTTTTTCGTCCTTTTTTTTTCAAATATCCCTATATTATAAACTAGTCAGCTACTAACATTTAATTAAGGACTTATTTTAGTGGTGCGTAAATCGTTACGATAGGCCAAGTATTTTTGCGCAATATATCCATGTACAAAAACGAATCAATGCTATCTGACCGGGTTCGAATATGTTAACAAGTTGTTTGTAACGTTGTCAGCACTTGGTAGACGTTTTCATATAGAAGTCCCCCCATTGTATGCAATGGGTATTACAATTGATTCCGCCCATGCGCTGTATGGCGTTGTTGTGCAGTAGCTTGACGGAATGAATAGCATACCTCATTTGCATCAATGGGACTTCTAAAGAAACGTCTACCGCCACTGGGGCAGGTTACCGTCGAAAACTGTGAACATCCCTACGCATGACATTTGCCAAGGGCGCGTGGCTCAAATTACTTTCTGACCGTAATTTAACAATGGGCGGGCGCTGTGTGCCAAGAAGACACGTAAATGGTGTGGCCAGCTACATTGCATTCGTGACGGACGACTCATTAAACCTCATGATTCCCCTGGTACTCGTATTGATGATGTCTATAATCACATCTGCTGAAGAGCCTTGCTGGTGAAGATTAGAAAAGTGGCTATCATAGGCTGCAACCAAAACTTTACTAAACAAAGATTCGATTTAAATGTAGTGCAGTAAACCAATGAAGCCTCAACATCACAATCCCCTCGTACACGTAAACACACAATTTAATTTCACCACCATGCAGCTTTTTCCTCCAAATGTATCTTTTGGTGGAAAATTGGAAAGGAAAGTAGCCTACAATGGAAAGACGAGAGACGCATTCACTTCCCGTATTCAAAAGACGGAGCATGAAAGATCCCTGAGGCCTTGGCACTAGACTAGAGCTATATCATCATCGTAGCATGGCCAGGCAGGAGCTTGTTTGCAAGAGATGTGAATTACCACCAGTCATCTCGCACATCCTGTTTACCTAAAGTACAAGACTTACATAGGGTGTTTTCCATAAGGTGACACCCTTTTTTCGACATACTTTTTCTGACACCCTAGGAATGCGGAACATTAACCGAATAAACCATGTGGTTTAGGTCCGTTAAGGTTTCCGATTCATAGAGGTCAGAAAAGTATGTCGAAAAGGTTGTCATCCACCTTATGGACACACCCACTATACATATGTGATAACACCAATGCTACGAACCATGCCACTGAGACAGCAGGATCGTATAGCTGCTGTGCATCTGAGGGCAATTCACTGCTGTTAATTTTCATTCAAGATAAGTTATTGGGGCAGAATCAGGCAGGTGTGCTAACTACTGACATCCGCGGTTTCTTGTACATACAATTGGGAGAAATGGCTTCCCCAATCCAGAGCACAGAAGTGAGAAGCTGAAGGCCGGACTTGAGAGTCATGACATTCGTGATTTGATTGCTTTTGCCAAGAATCACATCCAGGTGACAAGGCTGTATAACGTGTAACTTATCTACAGTGCCCAACATCTCTGTCGGCATTTTGCCAGTGAACCTAAGCATATTATAATCTGGGGTACAAGACAAGTATGAGGAGTGGCCCTGTTTCTTCGTCCAATTATCAAAGACGTATTCAATAAGTGTCAATCACTTTCCTTGGCCTCCTGTAGTTAATGCCCGTGAGATCAAGTCATCAGATGAACTCCTCCACATAGTAGTAGTAGTAATTGGCCTTTATTCCCCGTAAAAACGGGGGTGGCCGGGTTCCTCAAACTCACCCACCCATATCTTCACTCTAGCTGTACGTACGTACGTTGAACTTCTTCCCCGATTCAACCTCATCACAAACTTTTCCAACATCCTCTAGCTCTTTTCTCCGCCTCTTCCCACACACAAAATTTCTTTCCAACTTGGGTCCTCTCATTCATCTTTGTGTAATCTCCCAGGATCCTTTCCAACACCACACTGGAATTTGCTTTTACCCTCGGTCTCAACATATGCGCATAAGTCTGCTTACTAACAAACACCTCACTCTCTACCCCGCTCACCATCACGTTGTCTTCCCAAGGTTTTACCTTCAACCATTTACTCTCAAATTCCTCTTCCACTTCCAAAACTTCTCCCTCAATCCCTCCATTGTCTCATACCAATTCGGCATCCGCATACAACATCTCGCTCATCAAACCCTTCTTTGCACTCTCCGTAACCATATCAATCACATTGCAAATATCAACAGCGACATACAGAACCTATTGCACAACCCCACCTTCACCGCAAACTCCCGAACAAATCAGACCCCACTCTACTCTTGTCTTTACTCCGTCATATACACTCATCACCGCTCTAACCAATGCTTCTGGTATGCCTCCCTTCCTCATCGACCACTCCATCGCTTTCCTCGGTAGTCTATCAAATGCCTTCTCCCAGTCCACAAAACGCATATACCGTTTCTTCACTTTTACATTAGTAGCTCAATATTCCTCTTGCAACCTCCTTACATGAACAATATTGGATCTATCGTTCATTTCCCTGGCATAAACAAAATTGCATCTCACCCACTTCCACTACCCTGAGAATTCTATTCTCTAGTATTCCTCTCCACAAAATTTTCATTGCACCATGATAATCCCCACTTTACCCACTATAACTCACCACAACTCATTGCCCCCTTTCCCTTAAAAAATTGGAACTAACACACACACACAGCCTACTCCTCCCTGCACCCTCTATCATCTCACACTCTCCTCTGACACAGCTCCCCCATCACACTCTCTGACCAACTCCACCATCACAATCACACCAATCCCTACCTCTCCACTCACAATAATCATTCACACTCAGCTCCGAGGGTTCAGCAGCCTTTCCTGTTTTCATTTCTCTGATTGCCCTTCACCACCTGACCCTCTCAACATGGTCCTTCACAACACCACAATCAGTCCCTTCTGATTGCACTCAGTTCCTCATTCATTAATCTCTCCATATGCTCGTTCCAGACCGTATAAACCTCTGTCGCTCTCACTGATATTCAAATTTTTCACTTCCTCGTCAGCCCAAGAACTTTCTGGATTTCATCATCTCTGGTGATGCACACTGCTTTATTTCTGCATCACCAGAGATGACAAAATCCAGCAGTGCATGAGCTCATGTGGGGAGAGTTCACCTGATGACTTGTCAAGGTTGTTAGGTGGTAAGTAGGTTCAGAGAAGTGCTTTGACCTTATTGGATGCCTCCTTAGTGATACCATTAAGAAACAGGGCCATGTCCTCACAACACTGTGCACTAGTCACTAGCCTTTTGTCACCTGGATGAATCTTGGTAAAAGCATCAAGTCATGAATATCGTGGTTCTCAAGTCAGGCCTTTAGCTCCACTTTCTGTATTCTGGATTGGGAAACCATATCTCGCCAACTCTATTATGTACACAAGACACAGCGATGTTAGAAGTAGCTAGAAGTACAATGCCATTCTGCCTAACAACTGTCTTGAATGAAATTTACAACAGCAGTAAATGTTTTCAGATGCGCAGCAGCTTTACGATCCTGCTGTCTCAATGGCATGGTTCGTAGCTTTGGCTTTATCATGCATGTAAGTGCTGTAAGTTAAAGGATGTGCGACACGACTGGTGGTAATTCGACTCTCTTGCAAACAGGTCCTCGCCTTGCACCATGCTTTGTAGATGATATATCTCTAGTTCTAGTATTCGAGGCTCATTCATGATTCCAACTAGCATCCTTTAAAGGGGGATGGCCCGATTTAAGGATATGAAGTTTTCATCTTGATAGATTGGCCTTCACTCCAAAACCCCTTCTGCAAAGTCTCGCGCCAATATTTCAACCGTTTTGATGCGAGAGAGGCTAAAACGTGATTTTTTGTAAGCCCCATAGAGTACTTGTAAAATTAATATGGTCGACCAAAAATGGGGCCCATTTGCGTTCATAACTTCAAACCAAACATCCTTGGCTCAAATTGGCTGCTAAGATTTCAGCAGCATAAATGAGAAAAATAGTAGATTCTTATAATACCCAAAAGGTGACCACTTCCGGTAAAATCTGGGGACGAGGCTATTAGCGATCGGCCATGGACCTTTACTGTTTGTATTTGTCCTTGAATACGGGATAGCTGATGCATCTCTCAATCTTTCCATGTACTTTCCTTTCCAATTTTACATAAAGATACCTTCTGGATGGAACATAAGAGTTGATAATTTGGGTTATGTGGGTGAAGAGGGGATGGTGGTGTCTTTTTTTTGAGTGGGAATTAAATAGTGCCTTGAAAACCTACATTTCAATCGATCTTGGTTTTTAGTAAAGCCTTGGTAGCAGCCTTGATAAAAGCCAATTGTTTCTAAATCTTCACCAGTAAGGCTCTCCGGAATGTGATTACAGACATCACCCACGCGATAGGGTGAAATAAGAGGTTCAATGAATCACTCACGCTATGTAGCTGAGTCAGCTTGTCAGTAGCGGACCCCCTAACTTTACTGAGCGGCATGAAATGTAGATGCTCAATACTACTCGCATGTAAAATATAATTTACAGGAGGACGTTTCCACAGTACTTCTCTGCTTTGCCACCACCTTTTATTACTCTAGCATTTTGGCATGGTTTATCCACTGCTAAACTACAACTATGCTACGATTGTTAGTTCATCAATGCCAGTTCTAGCCAATACTACGATACGTTCTGCACCTAGAAAGGAAAATAGTAATATATCAATAATTAAAAAATATACATCTGAATGTAGCAGAAAGAGAAAGAGCTCTTTTTACATTAGTCAAACATAAGAATAGTATTTTGTGTCGTATGCAAGAAAACTGCCAGAAGGCAAATAGGGTTACTCTGGCGTATGTCTGTGTATCTGTGTGAGTGTGTGTTGTCTGTGTGGGTGTCGGTGGTCAAAATGTTTAACCTTTAATATTGCATGCCGTTTATGGTTCTGTAAGGGATACGGTGATGTAACTTGGTGGAAAGGAGGGGGTGGGGTGGGGGGTGACAGTTGGTGACCTATGTGACCTTGGTGACCTCAGTGACCTGTGGCCCCATTCACAAACCGCGACGGCAGGACGACATCGCCGGATCCAGGGACCTTGATTGTATTTTTTTAATTTTCGGCTTTTAATTGTAACGACTTGGTTGAATAATGAAAATAACCCTCTCAATCGATTTCTCATTCTTAAATACCCCAAAAAAATTTGGTTTTGTCATGGTTTTACTCATGGCGTCTAGTTCAAAAGTTATCGTTTTTGTCAGAATCCAATATGGCTGCCAAGATGGGCGCGAAAGGAACCCCATGGACAATACTTTAATGTTGGGAACATTAAAAATTCTTCACACCTTGATGATTACAAAAATGTAGGTTAGGAAACATATATTCCAATGGGGGGCATGGGAACCCTATTCCTCCCCGACTAATACGTGCATTCAGTTTTGACCCAAAGGGCGCCAAGCGTCATTTTGTAATAACATATTATGGCATACATAAACAGATTTATCTTCTTCTTCAGTTAAGCGCCAACTTCATATTTTGAGGCTCTGGCACGAAGTGTGTTGTTGGCGTGCGTGGTCATTTATTCTAAACGGAAGAGGGCTTTCTGAAGGCTTCTGGTTTATTGGGGCATTGAACTATATTCTTTTCAAGGCAGATTATTCCAATGACGGGTAGTACGTGGAAGAAACCGAATTGGTGGTATTCAGCACGCGCAAAAGGGACATGGTATACAAGTGAATGGTCGCAAGCGCGTTGTGTGGTGTGATTGTGATTTTTGGATGATAGAAGAGAGTGGGATCAACCGCAACATGGTCATGGTGGATCTTGTAAAACATGGCGAGTCTTGACTGGTTTCTGACGACGTTTAGTTCCAAGGTGGGCCTGTTGAGTGTCTTGAGCATGACAGTTACACTGTCTGTGCGACTGTACTTATGAAGAGTGAAGCGAGCGGCTCGTCGTTGGACCATTACGACCTTTGTGATAAGATGTTTGGTGTATGGTCCCAAACTGAGCTGCTATAATCTACTAGGAACGACGATACGACGGGCTTGTAGGCATGGGATTGATGTCACTATTCTGATGTTAATGTTCGTCGTAGAAAGGCCAAGGGTGCTGTGTGCTTGGCCCACAACTGTTGTGAACATGTTTGTCCCATCGCAGGTCATCAGAAGATGGTAAGTGTGGTATGATGTAGTTGTAGAAGACTGGGTTTTCTTCCTTGAGATGGTGATACTTCACACTGTTCAGGGTGGAACTTCATCATCCATTTGCTTTCCCATTTCGAACAAAGTTTGTTAATCCTCCTGGAGTGTTGGCGTCATCTTGGCTTGCGTTCACTGCCATGTAAATCATAACATCATCTGCAAAAGAGGGCGGGTTGTAGACTGCCCCTTTCTCCCCCTCTTCGGGTTGTAGATAACAGCTTCTCTGCGATATCATGATATAGTATAAAAAAGGCAGGTCTAGCACTGAATCCCATGAGGACACCGGACAAGACGCGGACTTTGTCAGATGTTGCGACGACCTCGACAACCACAGACTGTGTACGAAACAGGCAATCCAGATATTGACTTCTCCAGTGATGCATACCATTTCAAACTTTTAAAACAAGGCGTGGTGACCAACTTGTCAAAGGATTTAGAAAAGTCGAGGACACAGCTATCAGATGGAGGCTTTTCTCCTGTTGCTTACACCTCATTAAACCCAAAAATTCCCCAAGTAGAAGTTGGTTTCAAAAAATCTGCGATCGCGGAGGAAGGCCCTGCTGAAGTGAATAGAAGATGTTTTTTTGGCTGGCATACTTCATCATACTACTGCATATGATGTGCTCCATCAACTTGAGGCAATGCAAGTAAGACTTATCGTCGATAGTTGGCAGGATATATTTTTTACCCTTCTTTGTAAATGGTGCCATACTTGCATGTCTCCAGTTTGATGACAACGCATTCTTTCAGAGGATTTGCTGAAGAGATTCGGGTTAGTGGGTCAGCTACAAATGTTCAGACAAGTTATTTGAGCGCTCTTGGGAGTAATGAAGTCTGGACCAGCCCGACTTCCCAGGGTGGAGATTTTAAGCAGCTTTTCAACTCCTAGGTGTTATGTTTATCTGTGGTATCGATGGATTATCGATGGTTTTGTTCAGAGATAATCTGGAAGTAGGTTTTCTTTGGTTAAAAAACTGATTGAAACTGGTTGTAGAGGAGCTTCAGCTTTCAGACTTGGCATCTGTAATCGTTACCGGCAACCTTCAGTGGGAGAGAAATGTTGTGAAAGTATGATCTCGTCTTATGCTTGAAAAAAAGTCCAAAACCGTTTTCATGCCACTGTATTCAGTGTAGTCACCATCTTTGGGTGTGACAGTGTCTTCAAACCATAACGCCAGTCCAGTTTGAGAGTCTTAGGCTCGTTGGACCTCCTCTTGAGTTGAAGAATCGAATTCATCACGCACTCTTCCATGCTTCTTGCACGCTTTTTTTAAATGCTGATCTCTCAGTTGATGTTCCGTGTGAGTTTCGATTCAAAGTTCTTTGGCTACATATCATTTAGAGTTTAAAACAATGGTTCATCCATCTAAAATTGTACACAACTATCATTATCCGTTGCAAAAATTTAGAGTCTGAAGTTTACATGTCGAGATGTTGGTCTGTTTAAAACCCTTCATCCCTGAAGTTGAAATGTCTCAAATTAAGAGAACCAGGGAGAAAACAACAGAAATTTACAGCAAATTAATAAATCCATACTTATTGATGTGGAGAGTTTCTTAGATAGCCGACTTGTTGTTGCTTTTATGGTTTTGTCGTTTTGTTGGTGTATGAATTATGTTGTTTGTCTAAGGAGGGTGTAATGTAGGTAGGAAGGGACTACTTAAAGTGGGTGGCATCTCTGTCATATATATTTTAGTGTGTATGTTATAGCTAATAAACCCAAGCTACGACCTTGCAATTTAGTTGGTTATTAGTATGGTCTGCATGTGCATGTCTATATTTATTGACTTATTATTAGCTTTATGTTTGTTTGTATGTATGTATGTATGCATGCGTTTGTATAATATGTGATGAAAAGTATGCATGTTGTATGCATGCGTTGTATATATGTATGTGTATGTATGGATGTATGTATTGTGTATGTATGTATGTATGCATGCATGTATGTAGGTATGTATGTATGTATGTATGTATGTATATGTATGTATGTATGATGTATGTATGTATGTAGTATGCCTGGATGTATATATGATGACTTGCGTCTGTATGAGTACCCTACTCTGAGTACTGCCAATATTATTCCACATAATGCCACCTCTCCATCTATATAAAAAATGTAGGGGATATAGTACCCACCACTCGTTTTTTTAATGCATTCTTCGGTTGCTTTTGCGTCGGTGATGATTCTAATTTTCCAGCCAATAGGCTACGTTATGAAATCAGTGCCCTCTTGCCACTGAAGGGGATTACACATGGCCTAAGAAAAGTTTAAAGAATATGATACGCTCCTTGTAATACAGAGTGTGAGCAGACGACAGGACTGCTCTCGTCTGTTGGCTTTTAGAACGTGATATTTTGTGAATTGAAATTCACCTTGATAGAATGAGAAATATAGCCATGACCCGCTCCAACTTCTGATTATAAATTGTAAGTTCGAGAGATTCAAGTTATCCATGTCGTCATTATTAGGATTTCACCATAGATAGAACACATAGATTTCTTACTTTGTATTTAGCTCGAAATGGTCTTAAAAGTTGATAAGGTGACTTGTTTTGCTTTATTTGAAAGGCTGAATTTCGTATTTGTTCCAATATCAAACTTCACTCTTTTGCTACCAAGAAACA
>JAMKCH010045663.1:0-11919 GCA_023653785.1 Ophioderma brevispina | reverse complement strand
AGTGTTTTTTGAATTTAGCCCGTTCTGTTCGCCGTTAATTCTCAAACAATATATATTCGGGCTACGGTAGAAACTAACCTAATTGTGTGTTTCTGATGATGGCTAGTCCTTCGTATTGTTCCATCACTATTATTAGGTTGGTTTCTTTGATATCCATTATATGTTTGTCTGTTTGACTTTTTAAACCGATTTATTGGTATAAATCAATCGGCCACATTATCATGAAATATCCCTAAATAAGTCGTACCAGATGGTTTTCATGGCATTGGAGTTTGGCCTAAATGATCCAGGTGCCCTATTATTACCCTGGCCACCTCTACACATACGTATTGCCGACCACAAAGAAAAACATAGAGTACCAACAATAGAAGCATTGCTGCCTCCGCTTCTTCCCCCATACTGTGGATGCCGCGTTGCATATACCCTATCCGGTAGTTGGAACAAATTGTGTATGTGTTAGAGGGGTAGGTGTAATAAAATAGTGCACCTGGCTCATTGTGCTCAGATACTCTTTTTCCCATAATGTAATGCACGTCTTAGTGAAAAGATGTCTGCATTGAGGCGGTTTATTTAAAACGACTGACGTGTCATTTCATTCGTGGTGTGGCCATGGTAGGACAAAATTTAACCCCCCATAGCACCCACTCCACCAACTGATATTTCTTATGCTGCCGGATTGTTTTTGTATCGAATTGCCTGATGTGTGTATACAAGCACCCAAACTAATAATTAATTCCGTGCAATATTCAAAATGTCAGCGCCCCGCACGGACGACTGGTTTCGAATGGCTTTTCAACCCCCTTGGTTTGTATCCCGGGTTCACTTTTTTAGGATCATGCCTTCCCATACGCGCAAATCAATGAGCTCACACTGAATTGGCTTGATTCTGTAGTTTATTCCGTCTTATGTGCACCTTTCAATGGGAACAATTTTGTATAAATGACCGCTCTTAACCACCTTTTTGGGCTCTTTTTGATGACCGCAATATTGCCATCAGTGCTTCAATTACAAGCCCATTGTTGTTTCCAATCCATTGTACTAGAGCATCACAGTGTTCGAAACCCACTAATGCGGTTCAGCAATCTCGTACTTTTCAATGTACCGAGTACGCTTCTTTGTATGATGTAGAGTTTTTCCTAATTTTATTTTAAAACTATATTTCTCAAGAATCCCCCGCTCATTTTATAAACTTAGCCCAATGGTATGCCATTTTTTTGTAAAATTTGTATATTTTAAAGGAAAACGTTAATGAAAGCTGTGTTTTTAATGCCAATGTGAAAAGAAAACGCGATGGTCTTTCATACAGGCCAGAACTTGACAACCACCGATCATCTTTGAATTGGTGTGAAAGACTAACATGGCTGTGGCAAAACCGATAGCGTAAAATATAAACGTGGCGGCTTCCTTAAATAAACAAGCAAACACAAAAACATTATTTTGAAAATTAAATGTTTTTCTTCGCAAGGATACTCCAATGACCATGCAACCATCTGTACGTCATAATTGGGATATTTCATTATATAATGTGCCGATAGATGTATACCAATAAATTCCTTTAAGAACACCGGCAACACCGACTACGAAAACCGTGAATTAAACTGCAAAATTACATGCTGAAGTTTTAGAAGTAGTACACCTCTTGCTAACTAAAGCAGTGTCGTAATATGAAGTGTTAGTCCCTTTGGTTGTTTTCGGCCGATTGGATTAGTTTACTACGGTTCGTTCAATTACTTATATGCCCGGTTTTTTTCAAAATATACGTTTTTAAATAAATCACGAAAAGAAAGTTTTTGGTATCTTTGGGACCTAAGACGGTGTTTTTACATGACCAAAGGAAGGTACATTTCAACTTCATCCTTTGAAATCTCCGTATTTCAACCCTCGTTTTGAAAATGAGCGAATAAGGTTTGGTACCATTAGTAATTAAGTTTTGGGAAGTTTTCATGACTGCACTTAGTAGGTCGTAAATAGTGTAGTCGGAGGGAGGAAGGGAGGGACTTGATTCACGATCAATAGGTCTATTGTCCGCCCAACCTTTGACTGGTATGAAACGAATAATGCCAACTTGTTCAACAGGATCAAATCGGAACGCTGTTATTTGCAGTGAAATTTTGCAATTACAAAACGAGATTATACAAGGTTCCACACAGCATAGATTCGAATGGACGGGCCATTACAGGAGAAGCTATGTGTGATCCTTTTGTTCGTACCAAATTCAACACAACAGGACAGGACCTCTGTCAAAGTATACAACGATCCGACGGGGACGCCTCGAAAGGACACCCTCTACGTCGCCGCCATTACTGGGGGGCATCTTGGGCACCAAACACACAGTACAACACGTCTAGCCTACCTTTTTCGCAATATTTAACAATTTTCACCGTTCATTTCCCCCCCCATGGATTTATGGGAGGATGATGTCAGGGACTGCCTAAACTGGAATTAAGGGCAAGTGTCTTCTGTTGTTGTAAAAAATGAAGGTTATCTGGTCCACTTGCGGGACTGAGAAATGAACGCTTATGTTAGAATACGTGTTAAAAATTGGTAATAAACAGTCCGCGTGAGAAAAATATTTTTCGTAAAATTCAACATCCAGACAAAAAACAAAGAAACAAACAGAATGTGATATATTCCGTGTACGCCTGAAAAAGTGAATAGTTCCCAAAGACGATCGTATGGCTGATAAACGTGACATCTTCCGATGCGGGTTGTTGAGGTTTAGAAGGACGCTCCCGTGCCATGTGAATCGATTCGGAGATTCTGAACAAAAATAGTCTCGTTTGTGCATGGATGTGCTACGCCTGGCTATAAGCTACATGTGAAAATGACCGACGAGTACAAGGTGTGGTATTTAGACTGAAATGGATACGATGATGTTTTGTTTTTTTAATTGCAGGCTACATGTAGTGTGTACGTGACATGTGGAACTAAAATTTAACCATGTTTTAAAATGGAATTTGGAAAACAAAAATCGTCGTATTTTAAAGCAAACTAAATGAAAATAATAAAAAATAAAATCATTCCACTTCTTGGCAGATTCGGTGTTTTTCCTTTGGGATGAATCTGGTACGGTGCAGACATTAATATTCTTCACTGTGGTCATGGCCGCTTGGCGAGTGGTTGCACACGCAGTTCGTTTCCATTGTAACTTTTTATCGCTATTGTGCATCAAAAAAATTTACATTTTTTTCCGGAAGCACCCATAGGATATACAAATGGATAACAGTGAAAAATAGTGTTGATTTTTGCCATCCAGAAAATGATAAAATATCGCTGTTTTGTGGTAACACGTACACGTTAAACCGCGTGTATAACGAGAGAAATGAAAAAGAGCCCACAGTCAATGGCGGATGGTGCGTGCGCCGCCCACGGTCCGTAGGGGGAGAAACATAAGTTCGCCGTCGGATGCGTGTATAAGATTTCAACTATCCTTTTCTCCCCATGCCTAATGACACGGCGGCGAAAACTGCAATCAAGCAAGGTCCACGAATAAATCAATTTTTAATTGTCCGTAACATGCTTCGAAGCACCCTTAGTTCGTAAATGGAGTCTGCCACAAAAAAGTTTCAGAGTCAAAAGTCAATATTTCAAATGACCCAGTTTGCTGTGTTTCCAATAAAAAAATCAGCGTAAATTGAAACATGTGAAATTAAAAATCCAAAGAAGAATGTTTTAAGTTGGAACCCAATGATCTTGGTGGGTCCAAGGAAGAAATGATAACTTTTCGTTCATTATCTCTTTTGAAAACGTGGCGTATTTTTTAACTAATTGATAAAACACCGGGCATCTAAGTTAATTGAAAGACAATCATAGGGTAATAGGATATTAATTATCCAACCATAGAACTTGGGGTCCGTTCCCGAAAAACTCAGTCGTAAATCTAAGGCATACTATGTCATGCTTGAGTGGACCAATTTGTCCAAAGAATTGTGTAAGAGAAGAAAAGGTCTGTCATGTGGGACCTCGCATGATGTTAGTATACACGTAGGGTTACGCACAATTTGGGGAAAACGGGGCCCCTGGTTAGAAAAGCTTTGAATATATATACAGGACATATAAAATGAATCTGAAAAAAAAAAAATGCATCTGACAAATCTGAATACTGAAATAAATTGAAATAAATGGGTTAATTTAAAGAATATGTTTTATACAAGCAATTTGCTGCCAATTAAATTTTTTGACAGATATATTCAGGTCGTTCATTAGAGACAGTCGTAAAAACTCATCGCCAGCTGGAGCCTGTGATACCGGCCATGGACAAGGTAGAGAGAATCAAAGGACATAGATATAGGGAATTTATTTGTTGGATTTCTGTGACTTTGTGTATGCGGAACAAGTTTTAAACACCCAATCTAAATCATTCTACTGGTTACAAAATATTGCGTGAGCCGCGATCCATTTTTTAATGCTTAAAATGACATTAGAGGAAATGTGCATAATACAACAATTGCGAGATTCCACAGTGGAGAAGAATCTTGACAAAGGCCAGTAAACGCACGTGTTTATTCCGTAAATTAGTAAAATCGAAAACTTTGTGTTGTGGTGGGCTGCAGCCATAGCTGGCATACCAGGACACTTTTTTTTTCAAATCACGCACGTTGTTATATCCGTAAAATTAGTAAAATCGCAAATTGGTGTTTTGGTGGGGTGCCAGACCATAGCTTGCATACAGGACCACTTTTTTTTCAACGTGACCTCAATTGAAAAGTTGAAAAAGTTGAAGTGTAATTGGAACCAAACTTATGTCTAGGGCACATGGGATCCCTAATTATGTTGATGAACGCAAAGGTCATGTGCCAGGTCAAAAAGGTCGTCTTGTGAGGGCAAGTTGAAAAATAGGCTATAACGTTAAATTGACCTACATTGGAAAGTCGCAGTTCAAACTTGAGTTATAGGTGCAATAGGATTTCCCTCATTTGTGCTGAAGTCAAAAGTCACGTGCCAGGGTCAAATGTCGGTGTAGATAGGTTGGCGACCCAACGTTAGCGGCAGGTCACCAAGTTATTGTTCACCTAAAATTGTTCACTGGGTCATTTTACCTGTGACTTTCACAAAACAAATAGGACAAACGACTTGACATTGTCCACATTCCCCTGCACACGTCTGCAGTTCAAATCGGTGGAAAATCAGGCCCGTGTTATAGCATAATGGTTATACATTTTCCGTGGTCTTCGCTATCTTAAACCCCCCCAACACCCTTTCACGTCATATTAGAACAAAGTTAGATTATGTATGACATTCCGCAACAATATACATGATTTTATAATGAATTAAGTTATTGTATTAGGAACGCAAAATTCGGACATTTTCAGAGCGTTTCGACCAGTTCTTGAGGTCAAGCGATTGGTAGTGTCTTTTCGTTGTACAAGAATAACGCATGTGGCGTGACCGCCTGATTGAATACACAGATTATTTCTTGCATATAGGGAGCGCGAAGCCGAGAGGCCGAGAAATTCTAGTTATTATTAAAATTAAAGAAAGCGCGCACATTTCATGTCTACGGCTTTGCCCGTCATGTGCCACCCTAATGTGGTGTGTACAAGGGGTGAACCCATCAAACCAGTCGTCCCCGTGCTGGGCGGGACATTTGAAGTATTTGCACGGAATAATTATTAGTTTGGGGGCTTGTATACACACATAATGTCAATTCGATACAAAACAATCCGCCAAAATATCAGTTGTTGGATGTTGGGTGCTATTGGGTGGTAAATTTTGTCCTACACCATTGGCCACACAACGAAGTGAAAAGGAACATCAGTCGTCTTGATTTAAATAAAACCGCCTCAATGATAACATCTTTTCACATAAGCGCGAATTGCATTATGAGAAAAAAGGTATATGGGCACAATGATCCGGTTACACTAAGTATTAACCTGGCCAACTCTTAAAACATACATTAATTTGTATCACTACCGATTAGTGTATACGCAAAGCGAAACCACAGTATGTGGAAGAAGTTGAGGCAGCCATTGCTTTCTAGTGTTGGTACTCTATGTTTCTTTGTGGTCGGAAAACATGCGAGACGGTGCTATTTCTAAAGATACGTAACGTTTTGCCTCTCTACTATATAGAACCTCTTTGGGTGTGTAGCGTTCTCAAGATCGATCTCCGGCCTAGGAGCATGGGAACTTAGAGGGGCACTAATTTCGAGAAAAAAGAAATGAGGATGTCGCGCAATCATTTTGAAAAAAAGTTTTGAATAAATAAATAAATAAAAAAAAAAAAACACGGAGGGAGGTTACGATTTTTTTGTGCAAATGTTAGAGAGGAACGTAAAGTATTTTTTCCGAAAAAAAGAGAGTAAAATTTCCACCTCGTTAATATTGAAGGGTTTAGTTTTTGAGATATTTGTACATTAATAGACAAAACAGACCATAGAATATACCGATTAAATAGATTGAAAAAAATACTTGGCTTACCTCTCTATATACCAAATAATAACGTACTCCATTCGCCAAAACCCTGTAGTGAAAGAAATTTAATGAAAATGTTTGACCTCAAATAATTGCAACACTTGTGGTGTTGTATACAACACTGATGTATCAAAAGTCTAGAAGTATAAGTAATGGGGAACATGCATTTGCTGGGGTGGGGGTGCAACTTTGGTTCGGGGGAAATATGAAGTAGTATAAGTGTACTGAAATTTATATAAAATTTGGCCATATCTTAAGGAATAAAAAAGCATAGTTCGCTCTATCTATGGGTTTAGTTTAAAAGTCCAGGGTCATCCCGGGTAACTTTTCAACTGCTCCGATCTTTTAAATGTCCCAAATTCTTCATAAAGTACAAAAGGATCAGACCATAATAATAATAATAAATTAGAGGTTAAAATGTAACAATAGTCATCATATCCTTTGTTGTAATTTACTACCATCTAATAAAATGTCAAATGCACAGCAAATGTGCATTTATATTTAAAAGGATATGACAGACAAAACAATAAGAGGGACTAGTTGGTATAGGTTTTCAAAATACCATTAAACCTATTTACTTGTGACCCATGTTCAGACCTTCCCCCCTACATTTTTTTGCAGGTTCCCTCATTGTTGATTTTTCTAGACTTTAACATTGATATTCTATAAAAATTAGAAGCTTGATGACACAAAAATGTTTCTGGTTGCAAATTTGTTTTGGTCAAAAATTCACTTTCTTGCACTATAGACAGTATTCAATATGACGTCAGCCCACCAGACATGTGGTGGACAAGATGCATAACATTCCAGGACTACAATTAATTAAGCTGTCAATCGATCCAATGTATTAAGCGATTGCACAGGGATCATGACAGGTGAATGTTTATTGTAGTAATGGAATGCGTCTATCTTGATCCACCAACATGGCGGCTATTGAATACTGTCATAGTTGCTTGTAGTTCGGAGCTCAGTTATGATGCTCTACGTATGGTTCAGTGCCAAATTGGAATATATTCTTGGGGTATTTTAAGTATAGTGAAGTTAGAAAATAATAATAATTAAAAAAGAGATGTATGTCTCATCAAATTATCAACGAAAATATTTACATATAACCAATTATCAGTACTCCTTTCTACACAAATTTAATATCAAATCACAGTAAAAAAATTGTTTATTATCATTCAGTAGATAAACTTACACAGGGAGTGATTGCAGGATGCTACAGTTATTTAAATTATCTAACATTGTAGTCTATTTATCTGATGTGTATACGACACAATAAAATACTGACAAATACTGACAATCTGTGCGAAATGTACTGAAATGTGAGTACATTGGTTGAGTACGTACATTATGTAGTGGTCTAGTCATTTTGGTAGATTTTTTTATAAAAAGTGTTCATTGTTAGAAGGGTCATTTCAATTCAACCAAACTGGTAAAATAATGTAAGTAGGTAATGACCTTGAGGTCAAAGTTATATAGGTCGTCAAGTGATAGCAATTTGCAAAAAGACTCAAAGTTGAATAAAGGATTCTAAACACGGGATTTTAGGGCACTAGATAGCCTCGGAGAGTAATCTCGGGAATTTTGTTGATTAAGATTTGGGCTGTAACATTGGCCTATGCTGTAATCTCTCTCCGGAAAATACAAAACCTTGAATTCCTTGCAAAGTCGATTGAATCTGCAATTAGGCATACATGTGTGGTGTGGAGTACCCTCTGGGGTTAGAGGATAATAGCGCCCCCTGGTGTGAGAACGAGGGTCGCCATCTTGAGAAAAGTTACGATTGCTTTGCGTGGTGAGACAAACTTTTGTAATACTTGATTAAAGTTTATAGACTTCAGAAAATATAAAATGAAGCTTGTGCATGAAACAGGGTTTGCTGAAAAGGTCCATTACTTTCACATGTGTGCGCGAAACGCGCTAAAAATGTTGCCAGTTAGAAGCTAATATCTTTAAATGCACGCATCTACATGCACACGCTTACATGCACACCGACTCACATGTGCTTCACACCCCTACAATTTTAATTTGTGGGTATATATATATGTTTTTTGATAGCTGGTTCAAGTTTGTTCGCTAAAGTCACCTGGCTGTTCAACTCTAAAACGGCGATTACCCGATTTCTAGCACGTTATATACGTCTTTTTAATAAAAATACCTTCGGGCAGATATCAAAGAAAGGTATTTGCTTGTTTCTAGACCAGTATGCGGGGTCATTTAATTGAATCCTATCCTTTTGGAAAAAAATGAAATAATTTTCTTTTACCATCGGATCCAACCAACTGTAACCAAACGCCATCCACCACGAAGTAAGTCTTACAACGTTACGGTTCAAGATGCGCAGACGGCGGTCCGGAAGTGTGTAGTTTGTGTCACAGAAACGACTGCGAAAAATCTAAATTAGTACTGCGAGAGATTAACGTTATCAGCCCGTCATAGCGAATGCATGCAAATGAAACTAAATCTCAAATATCTCCGAAAAAGGAAGGGTTCTATTGAGATTTTTGCATCAGAGGGTCCGTTACTATGTTTTGTTTTGGATATGTATCGTAATTGGGTCTGAACCTATAAAACCTAACGAGAAAATTGAACGTTTTTGTCGGGTACTTCGGTACTCGCAAACACGGAAAAGTGAACACGCAATCGTTACGGGCCGCATCCCTTTTTCCCACAATGCCTTTCGGTATTATTCCAGTCTTGAGAATTTTCAAACGCTGACGCCAACTTGTTTTTTTTTTCAATTTTGAAACAGGGTATACGTACTTACCGGACCGCCGTAAGATGCGCAGACAGGCTGAATTATTTGCATCGAGGGTACACAGAGTAATACATGGTGAAGATAAAATAGTGTCATGAAAGCATATAACACACCTGATTTTACACACTCCATTTGAAGTCTGTAAGGATTGTTACTATTGTTATTAGGCACAAGCCTTTCTCTGGGTCTAAAATCCAAATTCATGTAAAAGTCTTATTTAAAGTAAGTCCTTTTGATTTCCTTAGAAAAATCCATAGTTAAGAGAGAATTACCATTACAACGCAAATCCACAGATTTAGCCCTCCTCTATACTCGATTCATCTGATATGTGACCCCGTACCATTCTTGCGGAGGTGAAAAATTCAATGAGGTGCAGGGACTTCTGTTAATCATGTTATTGTGAGCAATGTTAAGGCCTGAAATACACTGCGTTCCATACATTAATGAGATTGTATTTAGTGGCAGGTGAGTGAGTTAAATGACCGGAGTGTCCTCCAAGATAACCCGATGGCACGTGCATTTGAATTCTATCATTTTCCAGGTAGAGCTAGGTTGACCTCTCTCCGACTTATTGGAATAGGTCCAAAACTCCAGGGGGACGAACGTATCAACGCGAATCGAGTATAACCAACGAATTTCTTGTTTAATACCGACTATGCTTGCACAGCCATATTCTTAAAGAGACATGAGGAGATTTTCAGAAAGAAGCGCCCCCAATTTTTTTCGAACCCGGGTTTTTTTGCATATTTGGAATGCTTTCCAATGTATTAGATCACACCTGAAGTGAATAAGCCGAATACGCCGTCTTTATGTAATAATATGATGATTTAGTACTTTCTGTCGTGCACGACAGAAAGTCAAAGCACGGTGTTCTATGGGGACAATACGATAGTCGGGCAAGTTCAAAACAAGGTTTGCTGTTTTCCTTTGTACTTGTTTGTCCAATAAACCTCCGGAACATTCTTGGTAGGTGGTCTACAATCGATTCTGTGCAATTTGAGAGAAATTCGTATCCTAACTAAAAAAAATCTCCTCCTGTCACTTTAAATTGTAACCCAGAGCTTTAGCTACTGCATGTGTACTGTTGGGGTACATCCTTGATGTACTATGCAGGAGCTATAAGTACTTGTTAAGTACAAACACCACCAGTGGCGGCGCAAGGGATGCCCCCTCCAATTTTTTTCTTGCCCCCAATTTTTCTCTTGTCCCCTCCCCCCACAAACACTTGTGCTTTAGAAATTTGGATTAGGCTAATTAATAAAGTGCGCCACCAATCAATGACGTCACTGACCGCCGGTGACCGTTCGGTGAACCAGAAGTTTGCTTGATGACTCATCATGCTCAGAGGCTGTTGAAGCTTATAACACCAAGCTCCTTAATCTTATTGATAAACATGCACCTCAAAAGAAATGTATTATTACTGTTAGACCTGAATGCAAATGGTACACGCATGAAATAGACATTGCCAAGAAGAAGAGGCGCTATGCTGAGAAACAGTGGCGAAAGTCGAAACTCGAAATTCATCGCCAGCTCTATCGGCAAGCATGCAAAAATGTGAACTACATGATCCACAAAGCTAAAGCGAATTACTATTCTGATCTTATTGAAAGAAATGCACATGACCAAAAGTCTCTCTTCAAAATTGTATCATCAATATCTTCCTCTCCAAATGATAATTCACTTCCATCACATACATCTGAGCAGGAATTAAGTGAACGTTTTGGTGACTTCTTCATTGAAAAGATTGCTGATATTCGCTCAAATTTGGATGCTCAACATGACTCCACTTGTGATTTTAATAACATTGAAATCACATCGAATGAATCCTTGAGTTCTTTTCAACCTACTTCTCAGGAAGAAGTGCGAAAAATAATTCAAAACTCGCCAAACAAGTCTTGTATCCTGGACCCTTTTCCAACCGCTTTAATCAAGCTGTGCCTTGATAAGCTGCTTTTCATCATCACCTGGATTGTGAATCTTTCTTTAGAACTTGGAACGGTTGCCACAGCGCTCAAATCTGCCGTCGTCACTCCTATCATCAAGAAAGCTACTCTTGATCCTGAAATTTTGAAAAACTTTCGACCGATTTCAAACCTGCCTTTTCTTTCAAAAATTATTGAAAAGGTTGTCGCTGCTCAACTCAACTGTTTCCTAAAAACTAACTCTCTTTTTGAACCACTTAAATCTGCATATAGACAATGTCACAGTACTGAAACAGCCCTTCTACATGTTCACAATGACATTCTTTCTGCACTCGATGCCGGTCAATATGTTTTACTCATTCTTCTAGACTTATCGGCAGCCTTTGACACCATTGACCATGAGATTTTGCTACAGCGTTTATCCAATCTTGGTATTAAGGGCTCCGCACTTCAGTGGTTTCGTTCTTATTTAACAGAAAGAGCTCAATCAATTTCTGTAAATGGGAAAATTTCTACAGCTAAACTACTGAAATTTGGTGTGCCACAAGGCTCTGTTTTGGGACCACTGCTTTTTGCCATTTACATATCTCCTCTTGGTCAACTTATTCGCCGACACAAACTTCAGTTTCATCAGTATGCTGATGACAATCAGCTCTACTTGTCTTTTAAGAAATCTGACTTGACGTCTGCTGTATCTTCTATACAAGCATATGTTGAGGACATTAAAAACTGGATGACGCAAAATAAACTGAAATTAAATGACTCCAAGACTGAAGTCATCCTCATCCGGTCAAAATTTGATCTCTCTCCATCTCCTCTCCAA
>JAMKCH010045662.1:0-12466 GCA_023653785.1 Ophioderma brevispina | reverse complement strand
ACCGCTGACCCAATGTCCATAATGGGGTGTTCACAGATTTTGGGTCAAAGTCACTTGGCCATTAAAGGGGGCATTCTTTGAAAATCTATAAATTCCTTCCTTGAGCCACAATCAATTCTTATTATCAATAGACTTGGTTAGAAGACCTGCTGACCCAGGTCTATACACGAATTCCGAACGGCGGACTATGCGCCCCTACGCCGTGGGCGGCGCACTCACCATCCGTCATGACTGGGGCATCCATTGCTTCTCGTTAGACACGCGTTTACGTTGTACGGGTTACCACAAAGAAGCGAAATTTTGATCAAGTTCTGACGGCAAAAATCACAACCATTTCACACTGTATCCATTGTCGATCATCCTGGGCGGCTCAGGAAAAAAATGTTAATTTCTGGCTGCACAAATAGCGATAAAAAGTTTTACAAAAAATGGACACTAACTGCGTTTGAAATTCACTCGCCAATGTCATTACCCTGAAGAATGTGAATGTCTGTCCTTTCTAAAACATCAACAACCCTCATCGCAATATGTCACTTTTCAGCACCTACGATCGGGTCTTTGGGAACTATTCAATTTTTCACGTACACGGAATATTCACTTCGTTGTTACTTTCATTTTTGTCTGGATAATTTTCGAAAAATGATTGTTTTTGCTCACGCGCATGTTTATTACCATTTTTACCACGTATTCGGACCCATAAATCTTTTTTTCTCAGTCATGGCAAAGGTGGGCGAGATAACCTTCATTTTTACAACAACATAAGCCGGTTCGTACACACAGCTCCTTCCAAAATTCAATGACTTTTTCAAGACTTTCACGGATCTAAATGAGCTAATTTCAAGGACCTAATTTTGTACGGAGTTCTGTTCCGTATGAAATGATGCAAGATATGACTGACTTTTCACCTAAAAATACATAAATGGCCACGTCTTGAACTACATGGTACCCCATTCAGAAATTGGTAAGATTGTGATGTTTATGTTGTGCACGGCCTCTGACAGCCCCAGGAACTGCCTGTAGAAACTAAGTCCATATGGAGAATATATGAAAAGAAGAAAGGTCAAATTAAAGGATCCATAGCTTAAAAACATGAGCATCTATACAAACTTCAACATGAGAGAGCTTCTTTAAATTACTGTTTTCCGAAAAAAAAAAATATGGCGGAGTTCCATAATCTGATAGTTTCCCCCTCTAAGGAACTGTCATATGAACGAGTCCCATAGAAAAATATTTGTTTTACTTTGGTATTACATTAAAAATGACCCTTAAAGTCTAAACTTTAAGGCTCAATAACTGAAAACTGAGCTTCCCTATGTACATATGACTGCATCCATGAGATAGAGCTCTTTAAAATAAATCTTTTCTAGAAAAGAGCATGAACAGAGCTTCGCCCATCTACAGCCTTTAGGGAACTGTCAGTAGGACCTAGTCCATATGGGAACCTCTAAGAAAAAGAAGGGCAAAATTTAAAGGCCAATAGCTTGAAAAACCGAGCCATCTCTATCAATTGCATCATGAGAGAGCTCTTTAAATCACTGCTTTCCTGAAAAAAAAAATATGGACGGGATTCCACCATCTGATAGTTCCCCCTTTAAGGAACTGTCAGTATCCAAAAGGAAAATATTGTTAGCTACAGTGGTACATTAAGTCTAAACTTTAAAGGCTCATACTGAAAACTGAGTTACCTGATGTAGTCATATTGAACTGCATCATGGGATCGAGCTCTTTAAATCCAGCCTTTTCTAGAAAAATGGCAGAGCTCCGCCGTCTGACAGCCCCATTTAAGGAACTGTCAGTGGATAAGTCCATATGGAGTATTAAAATGAGTCTAAAACTTTTAACGGATCTTAACTTGACAAGCAAAACCCTATAACAATAATTGGTTGTAGGGCTTTACCCTTTGCACATCTGGCAGTTGAATAGTAAACTAAATACCGTCAGAAGACATTTAGCATACAGCGGTTAAATGTTTAATCAATATATTATTACGTGGTAAACCTTCCGAAAGTCGGGAGAAAATTGAGGTTTTGTGGCGGAACCATTTCAAACAGATTTTCTAAATTGAAATCTTTCAAATCTATGTTCTTTATTGTTTTGAAAAGTTTTATTGCCATCTTTCCCTTAACGTTATTTTTATGTATTTACTTATTTATTACCTTTATACACTTTTATTTTTATTTTAGTGACGCGACCATTTTCTACATATTGTTTTTCCGGAAAACGTCCGGGTATTTCGTTTCATTTTCCGTACGGAATACGGAAAAATCCGTAATAGTAGGCATGTGTGCAATTAGTTTCACTTTTAAAGAGAACATTAACTTCTCTCAATATACTGACTAGGACAAAAAACAAACCCAAATGTGTGTGATCTTTTGATTCATGACACGTTCAGTAACTGTTACAGCTAATAGCCAGCATAAGGGTAAATAAATAATTCTTAAATCTCCATTGCCGTGATGTCGCAAATGGATTATAAATTATACTTGTGGTTTGACAATGATATCATGTAATTCTCAAAAATCACCACAAGTGGATGCAATTTTCAAGGATTCAGGGACCATTTGTGAATTTCCAGGGTTTCAAGGTCTGGAAAAAAGGATTTTTGAAATCCAGATTTCAAGGACCTTCAAGGGACCGTACGAGCCCTGTTAAGACACTTTGCCCTAGAATTCCAGTTTAGAACAGTCCTGACAAACATACCTTTCCATAATCCCTGAAATAAACGGTGAAAATTGTTTTTTAAAAATTGCGAAAAAGTAGGTTAGCACGTATAAAGGCCAATATGCGGCGTGTTGGGTGCTACTGTGTGTGTTAGGTGGCCAGGATGCCCCCAGTAATGGCGGCGACGTAGGAGGGGGTCTTTCGAGGGTCCCCGGTCGGTTCGTGTATATGGGGTGGTGTTCACAGATTTGGTCAAATGTAATGGGGGCCAATAAGGGAATTCTTGAAAATTGATCATAAATAGCCCTTTCTTGTGCCCACAAATCAATTGCTATAATCTCTATACTTGGTCAGAAGAAACGTGAACACGGCACATACGGGATTTCACAGAGTTGGGTTCAAAGGTAGTGTGGGCCAGTAATAGCGTGCATTCTTTGAAAATCTTCATTTCCTTATCCCGTGCCACAAATCAATGCTCAATAATCACCACTGTGTCAAGAAGAACCACTGGACCTCAAGGCCCATGTGAGGTGTGCACAGATTTGGGTGAAAGGTCATTGGGCCGATTTTAAGGGGCATTCCTTGATGATCTTGAGACTGCGGGCCTACTCCTAAATAGTGGCCCTTGGTCTCAAGCTCATCTGGGGCAATATTTTCACCATCTCCATCAGAGCAGTCTATATTTGTATACTATAAATGCCAAAACCAGGGGTACACTCCTAAACGTCTCTTACTTATAAATGCTCATGTGTGAACTTTTCGCGATTAATATCGCCCACAATGGAAAATGTTGTGACCTCCGGGGTGTGTCAAAGAAAAGAAAGGAAATAAAAACAATACTACAATGAAAACCAGGGATGCTACTCCGAAACGTATCTTACTTATGCTCATGTGGGGGGGCTTTTCAAATTCATATATGACACAATAGAAAATGTTGCGCCCCCAAGGTGGTGTGCCAATATTAAAAGCCTGCTGAGCTTACGACACATTGGTGCTCTTGTTTCCTACATTAAAGTCGGTTAATTCCTTCATTATACTAGTTAATGGATGGTGTATACAGTACCCTGAGTTTTTATAGTTAATATGATAAATAATTTTTAAACATTCTCGTATTATCGCTGCCTATCCCTTAATCTTTCGAAACGTATGAAATTAAAAATTAGATGTTTTATGCACTTTAATTATCCACAGAAAATATAATGTATGTGCATAAAAAAAATTTTACAATTACGCTTTTTCGCCAAATTAGTAGAAGTTTGTCATGGCATGCAGGCATTTCACGTGTCAGTGTGTTCTATTGTTGAGGACACAAAGCGTCCACATGAGGTCTGTTAAGTGGTATTTGATAATTATGTATTTGCACACTCCAGTTTTGTCCCGCATACACTGTTATACAAAGGAGCGTCCTGAATAGATGTTAGGATGTAGTAGGGTCAACAAAAAAAGGTACTTGGGGGTGTTGAAGAATGAGGAACGGACTGTTTTTTTTTCCTTTTTCTTCAGATTTCAGAGGTTAACAATTTAGGAGTCAATATTGACTGCTAGGGTAATTGTCGGATTGATGGGTTTTGGAAATCAGACCGTACCTTATTTTCCAGTCCATGTGCTGAGGAATTTCCGCTCTTTTCTTTTTTTACTGTAGAAGAAATTGTTCGTGAGTTTTTTTATTTTCGCGAATTTCGCGAGTGAACTAAAAACGCAAAAATAAAACTCGCAACAAATAACTTTTTCAATACATTTGTAATTGCATAGATTCCATTACCGTGAAATTAAAATTCTTGCGCATTTGGCAAAACTGTTAAATCGTTGAAAATATCTGTACGCGGAAGTTTCCACTATACCGTAATACAAAATACCGATTTGAGTTTAAAAGGCTTCAATAAATCTGAACTTTCAACAATAAATCTTATTCACAAAGCTTGTTGATATAAAGAAGGCAGGTATTTCATGATCAAAGCAGAGCAAGCTATAGTTTCAGAGCAGTGTTTTTTAATAGCGCCCTCCAACCACAGATTGCATACTTACAGAATAGTCACTGATCATGATGGCGCAAAGCATCCCATAATCCAGCAGCCAGCAAACTCCGCTGTGCATGGATTACACAGCATCGGTCAGCACTGCGCCATTTCAAAACACGGACATTTTACTTGCATTTCCCAAGAAAAAATCGTACCGTGTAGAAATTTTTTGTCTAAAAATGGTCCCTTATACAACCCGCGAAACCGTCAACAAGCAAAACTTCTAAACGGTCCATATTTTGTTTTAAAAACCTTATAGTTAACCAAATATTCAATTTCCAAGACGCTTATAAACGTCTGTTGGAGAGACTCTTATTTGAACCAGCACTCATAACAATAACTCAGCGGGATGTTGGCGCTGCTGTCCATAAAATCCTAGACTTAGAGAAATAAAACGATAGGATTTGTGTTTTGCCTATTTAATATAGTGTCATATTGGATGGGCAGTCCAATATTTGAGTAGTGGATGCCGGCGCAAACTACCGATAAAATTGGACTGCCCATCCCAATGACACGATACTTAGTAGGCCAAAACAACAAATCCTATCTTTTATCTCATTCTTATTTAGTTTTGGTTGTTTTAATCATCGAAATATTTTTATTTCTAATATTTAGTTAAAGGAAAATTATCCCCCGCTGTCAAAAATGACCCAACCCGTGCTCGCTGGTTGCACTGCGTAACCTTATACATGCGCGCGTAAACACTTGCGCGACGACGCACTATCTAATATCGTCTCATATAAGATAGGCAACAACCAATGATATTGCGTGTTTGATTACTAAACCCCGCCCACTGAATAAGAATCGATCATATTCCTGGGTTATTATGGAAAGAAATCAGCAAAGGCATAGAATCACCTTTGGATTCATATAGCCAGGGTTCGCCAGTTTCTTCCACAGGTGGAAAAAAACGCGTTTTTTTCCGCGGTTTTTTCCACTTGGAAGAAACAGGTTTCTTCCAGTTTCTTCCACTGAAAGCGGAAGAAACTAAAAAAGTCATTTAAAAATGTTCTATTTTAAAGCCAATGACTTACACTTTTGGTTTTATATTATACAGTGAATGAAATATAGTGAAATAATTTAAAATAACCATTCAGGGACCCCCTACCTACCCCATGCAATTGCATAATTTAACTCACATTGATTCACAAGGCCTAAATATAACAAATTGCTGGAAGAAACTGATTAGACACTTATCACAACAGCAAGGCCAAGCAGAGACTCCTTGTAAAGACTTGAACATCTTCAATTTCTTTTAAACAAAGTCTCCTTAACCCAGGTTCTCCCCACTAAGCAATACAAAGTTAGATGTATGTATTATACACAACATTTAAAACAAAAGAACAATAATGGTTGCTACTTTAATGATTTGTGTTTTAAAATTAACAAATTGGCCATACAGATTTTAAAAGCTTTTTCATTGTTTGCATCTACAACTCAACTGTGATAATGTGCACATCCATGGAAAGATTTGGAAAATGGGTTACAATTATCATGTATAATTTGATAGGAAGGCAAAACAAAATTGTGAACAAATTTACTATATACTTGCAAGAACATGCTATATAAACTTGCAATTTTGAAAAAAAAAAGATTGTCAGTAAAGTAACTAAAGTAGCTTTGATGATTTGAAGTACAAAGCAGATGAATATGGTGTAATTTAGTTTGTTGTTCATAATACATTTCTTGATTTCTTCCAGTTTCTTCCAATTTCTTCCAGTTTCTTCCATTCTTCCGGAAGAAACTGGAAGAAACACCTTTTTTCCAGTTTCTTCCATTCTTCCGGAAGAAATAGGTTTCTTCCGGAAGTTTCCGAACCCTGAATATAGCCATAGCTTGTTCTGGAAAATCCAAGTGGTAAATTTGGTAAAATTTGATAAGCTAGAAATTCTATTGCTGAAAACGTTTCTGTGGATTGAAACAGGCATAAGCTGTGGTGAATGTATCATAAAGGGCCTCATTTTTGCAAGATAATTCTGGGGAAAAAGTAAAAACATACATGTATATGTAAAACAAAAATGAAATTTGCTTCTAAGTCAGAAATTCAGGGCCAACAAAATGGAACTCATTAGAAAAAAATGTGAAACTCTCAAGAGCTATGAATATGTTCAGGTTAAAAACCAAACAATCTCTGATATTGAGCTACATTTAGTATTTTGTCCTTCTTAAATTTTAAAATACTCTACTGCAATGAAGATCAGTTGTAATATAATCTTCCACCTTGAGCTGAGGATCTGCAATCAACAGATTGAGAACCGAAATCGGCCGATCTAAGGCTTCCTTCCTTACAGAAGTGGGGGTAGCTGAGCAGATCAGGACACTTACCTGTGTTTGTGAACAGCACTAAAGGCCATGAACATCTCTTGGTCTGCCAAAGCTTTGGAGCAACAATGCACAGACACGGACCTTGTGGAATTCAGTTAAGCAGCTAGACATTGTACCCATCTCTTGCTAGATCATATTTGAGAACTGCTGTGTTTGGCATACAAGCTGGCTCAAGGAGTTATATCTGGCATAATCGGTTATTTAAAGATCCATTGGAGTCCTATCTGCACAGATTAGAGTGTTATATGCCTCCCATTTTTCTGATTAAAAATATTATTATTTTCTCAATTTTATATTGAGAAAAGATTTCTCCACGGGAAAACACTTTGTTTACATAAAAGAGAGAAAAGGGGAATACCCCTATTTGTTTTGCAAGCTGCACCTGTTTAGATTGCCCAATAGAAGTGGGGAATTCCCCCAGGATGCTAAACTTAGAAACTTGTTTATATTTTTTGAGATCAAAACATTGCAGAACTAGGAATTCCCCCACAAGTGTATATATGAAAGTGATGTATTGTGATGAATTCCGATTTGTCAGCTAGTGTGAAGGTTATGGTTTTGCTGATGCTGTTGTAATTCTATTTTAGACTGGGATCTTGTGGAAGTCCTGCCAGTATATATTTGAGAGTTGAGCTAAGTCTCGCATTCAGCATTGCAATCAGCTATACAGTATGGGTTTTAGCAATTTGATCTACAATAATGGTAGATTTGAGCTCCACACAGTGCCAGGATTTAGTATCTGTTCAATTCCATGTGAGCAGAGTGCTGTAAGTATTCTACTGTAGTCTTTGCAGCCGAAGTTGCCTGGTAATCAACATAGATTCCAAATTGTTTGGTACAATGATAGAAATCGGGGTGATTATCTTGGACTGATATACTGTGGAAGAGTGTGTCGAGGGAATTATTTAACCTTGTCGTCTTAACTTCTGGACAAAATTTTCTTCAGGACGGAGAAATTCCCCTTGAATATATTACATGAGTGATTTTTATAATGTGTGACTTGCAATTCTTGGTCATTTTGGAGTTTCGCTGTGGGGACATACGTTGAACGCAACTACATTGGACCTCAAGTGGACATTCCCTTGTTTCCAAATTAAGTAAAAATAAATTGTGTGTAATGTGTAATTCTGTTTTATGTAATGTTTTGGACATACGCAAATTCTGGAACCAATTACAAATCATCAAAAGCTGTTTTGGTTAATAAATTCAGATCACTTGTGCCAAGGCTCGTTAATTTGTGTTTGAGGTAATTTCTGACCTTAGAACATCTACGATACGTCATAACAGTCTGGATAAGTCAAACGGCTTTGGTACCAGATTTTTTGCTAGGTTGTTTGAAAAACTGTATTACTGGATGGCCTTATCCTAGCAGTGATGTTATACGAGGGGTGTCTGCATATAGATGCCTTATTAAAGATGACATGCCCATAGACCACACATACCCCCACTGAGGTGTAGAAAATGCAGCACGTCCAAATCATGTATGATGTCACCATAAGAACACTCATGGGCACAAAATTCTGGCTAGGCCCGCAACACCCTCATGCTTGCTCTTGCTGGGCATGGGACTGGGACCCCAGGCCCGGGGACCACGTTGTATTCCAAAGGTGTATTATGATTCGTCAACATGGACTTTCAAAAGCACCCTTAACACATTTTTCAATGACTAAAAACAAGCTAAAACATCCCCCAAACACTATTTTTTTCTGTGATTGATACCCTAAACAATTACAAGTAATACATTTTGTCGTTAAGATACCCTTTATTATCCTTTCTTTGCTTTACTTCGAAGTTTCAATTGACAATCTTTTTGATGATTTTGATCCCTGCTTAATGAGATACCCTGACACGTGACATCACAATTTCCTGTAAGAAAAACATACTCATTTTTCCATATTTTGCTGTTTTGAACACCCTAAAAATGTGCGTACATCGCCTGTCTGGGAAAAGGGAAAAAAAGAAGGAAAAAAAAAAAAAAAAAAAAAAAAAAAAAACAGAGACCCTTTTTTACGCATTTTCTTTTTCACGCATCGTATCCACCTTTGAATATAAGTGGGGCCCCAGGGTCCCTGGTTCAATTCCCACCCTCAATGTGAAATCTTCTTTAACTTCTATCTTTTTACCCCTTCCCTTCCTCCCTGGAGATGAGCTAGCGACAAGAGACTTGTTAGGGTTAAGGAATTATCAAATTCTCAAGTTTTCCTAATAAAATGTGTAGTTTAAGCCTTTTCATTTATTAGAGAGAATACTGATGCTTCAAAACACAAGTAAACCCATTCTTTTCATAAGAAATGGGTGAAACTGTAGGCCGAAAAAAACAGATCAGAGCCATTTCTTTGGATTATTTTGAACAGCAGACAGTGAACTCTAAAACTTCTTAAAACTCCCAAGGCATCCCTAAGTGAGTATAGACGACATACTATAATTGGTTTTGGGAAGCCCATACTGATACATGCGTGATAATACATATTGGGTGTAAAACCCACGTATGACACACATGGCAGGTTTGATGGCAGCCAATTTGAACAAGAACCCTAAGGATATAGCTGTATACCGTAACCACTCAGGTATAAGCCCACCTTCGGGTATAAGCCAACCCCAATTTTTTAAAAAATACAGGAGCTAGCATACACTCGGGTATAAGCCCAGGTGGTAATTTTAGCATTCAGGAAACAATGTGGCAGTAATTACACAGTCATATTTTTAAAACTTGAACTATTTTATACAGCCATCAATGTAGGGCCCAATACATTGGGATGGCTTGTTTGGTAGTATAATTACTTTGAGGAATGTGATGGGAAAATTGAACTTTTTAATGTTTTAATATCTGCTACAACTAAAGTGTACGGGTACATTAAATGGTATCTGGTGAATAATATGCTCTTGAAATGATATTGTAATTTTGTATGATATTTGCTCCCAAGTTCTAGCCCCTCCCCGGGTATAAGGCCCACCCCTATTTTGAAGTAAAATCTTCTTTTAGGGGGGTGGGCTTATACCCGAGTGCTTACGGTAATTGAGTGGAAATGTCTTCAAAGACAAGTTCTCCAGCTAGAGTGGTCTCCACTGCCATGCACAGTTCATTAACTTCCATTCATCAGTGTATTTAGAAAATACACCCCCTGGTTTTTGGGTATGATATACGATGCCCAGAGCACATGGTTAGTTCATGTCAATGCATGTACAAGTACAACCCACTGAACTGTGTACTTGGAGGATGAGCATATTGTAACTCATAGTGATTAAACAATCAGAAAGGCTCCAGACTTGGCTATCCACCTGAGATTGCGACTTTAGAGCAGTGGCGGAGTCACCCCAAGGGTAAATAACGTGAATGAACATTTCATCCGGGATAAGATGTATCCGAAATAAGGCGAGATGTTATGCTTCATGTTCCTTAACATTGTTGAATGACATAATCTCCCAGGAGAGATTCTGACACGTAAACCCGAGCAGCTGCCTGGGCATTTGTAGAGGAAATTGTGAATCCCCAGACTAGTGTAAGATTCTAGTTGCATAGGCCATGTTTATAGACATTTTGATGTTGTGATTTTATGTCAATTACCTTGGTCTAATTTTGAAGATTAGAGTAACATTAAAGAAAGTGATTACTAGCTTCTTGCTTTTTGACTTTGCTGTAGAGGAAAAACATCCTTTTTTGCCATAGCAAATAAAATTGCCTTCAATAAAATGTAATTGCATTCTTAGATAGTCTAAGGATTATGATACAGTAGTATTCGTAAAGGGTAATGACCTAATTTAATTTTTCATCTCTCATCTCGATTGAATGATTTCTTGTCTCCTATACCACACCTATAAAGTTTAACACCAAAAGTTCAACCTGTTTGATATGAGAGCTATAAACGTGATTTTTTAAGTCCCTTAGAATACTGCGTAAAATTAATATTGGTCAACCAAAATAGGGTACTTTTTCACTCATAGCAGCTAAATAATATCCCTTAAAGATTTTATAGGGCAAATGAGAAAAAGAGTAGCTTTTTCAAATACCAAAATGTTGATCACTTCTGGTAAAATCTGAAGATCCTGGGATAAGATTACACATGCACTGATGTGTATTCATACACTCTGCGTATTTACGCATATATAGCAGCAAATCAGCGAAGCTGTTAACAAAATACGCGAATGTAGCGCGAGTGGATTGAAAATGTCCAGTTGCACTCCGCGTACTGCGTAAGATGCTTTCGAACGCGTGTGCGGCGCGCAGGACGGATTTATTTTCTCAGTAGGTACTTTGTCTTTAATTTCCATGATAAATTGTATTTTAAAAACTACTGTTGATCACTTATTACTGCAATTTTTTGTTTTCCGTCGTGTATGAATTAGGTTAATAACTGCGCATTTACTTTTGCTCGAAAAATGGGACAAATCAATGCACTTGCGCTGAATTTTGATGCTTGTCCAATGCACTCGCTCCTGCGGAGCTCGTGCATTAGACGCATCAAAATTTCAGCGCGCGTGCATTGATTTGTCCAATTTTTCTCGCAAGAAGTAAATGCGCAGTTATTAACCTATAATCATTGTTTCCCGACTTTCCTCAAGAAAAAAAAAACAAAAAAAATTTTGCCTACCTTGAAATACATAAAGCGGCACTGGCACATTTTCACAAAATATGAAATTTCTTCAATTTGCTCTCAAATGATAGTCCAGGCCATTGGAAGAATAGAGATACATTTTACACATAAAAATAACATAGTCAAAAAGAGATAGGGACATTAACCCTAACCCGGACCGGGTCGTTTTGCCGACCGACGGCCCAAATGCAACGAGGGGCAATCTATTTTTATTTTTAACGGCCCAGATGCAACGAGAGCCAAATTTTGCGTTTCATTGCATCTCGGCCGTTTTTCCTGGCACAGGAATAAGTAGCGTAAAGTCAATAACGGCCCAGATGCAACGAAGAACATCACGTCATTTTCCCGGAAGGCGGCCCAGATGCAACGAGGAACATCGCGTCATTTTCCCGGAAGACGGCCCATATGCAACGAGGAACATCGCGCCATTTTCCGGAAAGACGTCCCAGATGCAACGAGGAACATCGCGTCATTTTACGGAAAGACGTCCCAGATGCAATGAGACGCATTGCGCCAAGTTCGATCTTCTGCCGGGAAACCGGCCGAGATGCAATGAGACGCATCGCGTTATTTTCCGGGTAAACGTCCGAGATGCAATGAGAAACATTGCACCTTCTGCGGGGAAACTGGCCGAGATGCAATGAGAACCAAAAGCGTCCTCAGAGCGGAAAACGTCCCTAAATCAATTAGAAGCATTTTAGATGTAACTAGAGCAAATTGAATTCTAACAAAATTCTTTTTGGTTAACAGCGAAATATGAAGATTTACAAGGCCTATATAGGTAAAATGTTTACGCGTAAGCAAGCTTAAAGCTTCCCCCAATTTCGCAGTGGTTTCACGCAAGGCCTATAGGTTAAAACGTGAGGAAAT
>JAMKCH010045661.1:0-11930 GCA_023653785.1 Ophioderma brevispina | reverse complement strand
GGGATCGCAAAATACGTTCAGGTACAAAATGTTTCAACTTGTTAATTATGCCAATATTTCGAGAAATAACTTTTGATGTAGCATCGATATGGTGTTTCCATGTCAGGTTTTCATCGATCAGGACACCTAGGAACTTTGTATCAACACGTTCAAGATTTGTACCATCTAAGACAACGTTTGTCTTACTATTAAATCCATTTGTTTTTTGACGAGTACCCATTATCATATAATTTGTTTTACTAGCATTTATTGACAACTTATTGGCTTTGAACCAATTTGTTATTTCTTTGAGCTCGCCATTGATAAAATCCATTTTACTAGCAAGATCTCTGTTGGAATATAAGATCGTTGTGTCATCAGCAAAGGTAATTAAGTCAAGTTCGGAAGAGGTATTAATAATGTCATTTACATATAAAATAAATAGAAGAGGACCTAATATCGACCCTTGCGGAACTCCACAGATTATATTCTTAAGACTTGACTTACGTGAATGATGGTATACATACTGTTTTCTGTTGCTTAAATAACTTTTGAACCATTCAAGTGCAATTCCCCTGAATCCATAATACTCTAATTTGTGAAGCAAAATCTCATGATTTATGGTATCAAAAGTTTTTGATAGATCAAAAAAATACCAACAGTTGTTTCATTTTTTTCAACAGCGCAACTAATTTTGTCAACTAATTCAGTAATTGCCATGTAAGTGGAATGGTTTGATCTAAAGCCAAATTGTTTATTATTTAAAATATTATGTCTATCGATATGGTTCATACATTTGTTAAAGACTAGTCTTTCTAATATTTTTGAAAAACATGGTAGCACTGAAATTGGTCGATAATTTGAATATACCTCACGGTCATCCTTTTTAAAAATAGGGATCACTTTTGCAATCTTAAGATCTTCTGGAACAATACCTGTGGATATTGATAAATTAAAAATGGCAGTTAGAGGTTTGCTTATCTCTTTTGCAACTCTTTTTATAATATAATTGGTTATGTTATCATGCCCGGGGCTCTTGTTTGCATCAAAGGTATTAATTATTTTAATGACGTCATTCTCCACTATTGGTGATAGAAAAATACTATACTGTAAGGGGTTTTGTAAATATTCATGGTAATCTTTACCGGTATTTTGGATTTGAGAAGCTAGTTTAGGGCCTATGTTGACAAAGAAATCATTGAAATTATCTGCAATTTCTTGAGGATCAGTTCTTATCTCACCGGTACTAGTTTTAAATTTTCTTTGTATATTAGCCATTTTGCCACGTCCAATTATACTGATAATAATTTTTCATGTTTTTTGCATGTCATTTCTGGTTTGTTGGAATTTTTCTGAGTAAAATTGGCGTTTTGACCTACGTATAATACTGTTCAATTTATTTCTGTAGGTTTTGAATTTATCTAATGTATCATCACCTGGACGCTTAAGATAATCTCTATACAGTTTGTTCTTCTTATTTATACTCTTAAGGATCCCTTTTGTTATCCAAGGGGATATCTGCTAAGATGATTCACCTAGATATGTGTTGATTGCTTTAATTGATCAAGCATGTGTTATATTACCTAAATTAAGCCTATATAAAAAAAACAGGAATACTTCCTTTATAAGGTGTAATTTACCATAGGTTTCTATAGGGAACTGCGTTAACACACTAACGACCAATCACAGTATGCTAACATTGCAGCGTTTCCTCCCCGACTGACTGGTAGCCATTCAATAGCGGCAGCATCACTTCGGGTGCTAGTCTTTTTCAAAGACGTAACGGTAAAGGGCACTCTTACTCATATCGAACGTAACAATACATACAGACTTGAATAAAGACTGGGCCTTGTCCCATATCCATAATCCATCCAGGGCTTAGATCACTTCACGAAGGAGAACCCTCCTTATGAATGTTACACAAATCTCTATCTTTAGCCATTCTTGTCCAAGTTGGACCAAGTGTTTTTGTCAATTCGTCTCCATAATCTGGTTTTGGGACGTCCTGGCTTTCTGATCCATTCTCTGAGGGTCCACTTTGTCACTCTGATGGTCCACCAATTCCCCTTTCGATCTCAGGCAGTAAGGTCAACCATTCACGCACAATGTCACTGTCTTCCCAAGGTTGATGTAGCTGTTGACCTCTTATGAGGCTTCCCGTCTACAGTTATCTCGGAACTCCTTGGGTTGTCATAAATCACTTTTGGTTTTCCCCTACCTACATTCTGATCCGACCAACCGGTTTGCTTGGTGCTGTGAATGCATTTAGCATGCTTTCAATTTCCCCTCTGGTGACTGGCGACAGGATAAATCGTCCGGCAAAATCAGGTGAGAGAGATTTTTCATTTCAACCAGCAATGTGAAGTCCTTTTTCCTTCCCATTACCTCCTTAATGATGGCATCTTGAAGGCATGAGGTGAAGAGTTTGGGTGAATGTTGTCTCCCTGTCTTGATCCCATCGCTAGCGTGATCTTGTCACTCCTCCTTGTGAAGCTTTAGGATGGAAGAGGCTCCACTGTACAGGTCACGTAAGAGATTGATGTAGCTGGGTCAACTCCTTGGTTTTTGTTTTTTTTCAAGTGCTGGAAGAGTGGTGGAAGCTCGCACAACAGTCAAACCCTTCTCATAGTCAACAAAGCAAACTGATGGGATTCTTATTCCATTGCTTTTTCTTGTAGGCTGCTAACACTGTTGTGATCAGTGGTTAGAAAATCCTGGGCCCTAAACCAGCGTGGGCTCTGTTGGTGTTGTTCAGAGTGTTCCTCATTCTTTTCAAGCAGGACCTGTGAGATACCTGGTAACATTACAACAGGGAGAAGGGCCTTATTGGCCTGTAGTGTTTGATGGTCAATGTACCTCCTTTCTTATGGAGAATAACTACATATGCATTCTTCCAGTTGCTGGGGACTCTCCCGCTTAAGGCATCTGTTGCACAGCTTTGTAAGTACACCCCGCGTCCCCCCAATAATGTGTTCCCCTCCATCTTGAAGACCCACCTGCCTGTATACTGTCCTTCTCCCCAGGGCTTTAATTATCTCGCTTTAGGTTTCTTTACTACTTCATGTCTTACTTACTTCCGAAGGCATATGGACGGGGTGGGGGTTTCCACTTTTTGGGTACAAGACTCAGCAAAAGGTTTTTCTTGTTGTTGCCTGGTGCTGTAGAGGTTGGTGTGAAACTCTTCACATCTTTTGACCATCCTATCGCGATCTTCAGTTAGAGTGCCATCTCCCTCCTCCTCCTTCAAGGCTAGTACGTTGTTCCTTCCTGACCGGTTTCCGTCTTGCTGATTTAAGTCCCTTGTTGTTTTCAAGGAAAAAAAAGCTTTCAGCTGTTCTGTGCTCACATGTAATGATGGAATTTTCTTTCACATTCATACGGCGCCCGATGGTCTTGGGGGCAAGTCTCAGTGTATTCTACATGTTGGATTCCCATTCCACTCCTTTTCATCTGTCGTATTTTCTCTCCTCAGTTTTTTGCTTTCGCATAGAAAGGTTTTCAGGTCTTGATGGCTTATCTCACCAGCAGTTTCTACGCCAATCTCCCATAATTGCAGACGTTTGGCATCGCACTGTGTGTCGAGATCTTTGCAGAATCCAACTGTAGAGCCTCAAACTTGTTTGGACAACTCATTGAAAGTCCACAGCCTTAGCTCTGAGTGCTTCTCCATTTGCTTTCTTGTGCTTCATCCTCTTCCTTGCTCTCTCTATTTTGTTTTGATCGTAACGGAGTCCGCTAATTATGCGTGGTCACTGCATGTGTTGAACTTATTAATGACTGAGAAAGTGTGGGGCTTATCAGTAAGGATGCAATCGATTTCATTCTTCGTGACTCCGTTTGGGAAGATTCCTTCCATCGCCTGTTTGGCTATTTCTTGTATAACGGTTCATGATTCATTCATGTCTTTCAGCAAAGTTGATGAGAGTATCTCCTCTGCCTGGTTCCTCACTCCTAGCCCAAAGTTACCTGTGTATGACTTTCCTTGATTTACCCCTCCACCTTTGGCCTTGGAATCGCCCCATTATGATATTGTATTGTTCTTGGCTACTGCTGACTAGCTTGTCAATTTCCTCATACACAGCACCTACTTTTTCCCAATCAGCGCTGCGGTTGTTGTAAGTACGCTTGGATATATTTAGATGGTACTTGTTGTTGATCTTAACAGTTAGCTGAACACTTCTGTCTGAAATTCCTTTGAAACTACTGAATTTCCTGTACTCTTGTGTACTATGAACCCACTCCTGTTTATGACAGTGTTTGGCCCTCCCAGAAGGAAGATTTTGACGCACTTCTGTTAAGGTGTGATACATCCTTCTCCTTTTTTGCCTTACTTCACTACGTTTCCAAGATGTAAAATTGATCCGTTTCAGGTCTTCTCATTCAATATTCCGTTCGTCGGTAGAGGATATCGGCGTTATACGTGCATACATTCAATTTCCAATTCAGCCTGTCCGTACTCAGAGATTCTTAGCACCCCTCTTCTCCTTTGCTATCCTAACCGCTGCCTTGGTCGGTACTAACTCCAGAGCTGCGGGGAACTGATGGCCGGGTTTATTTGTATCTTTCATAACTCGGGGGTTTTGCCATACTCGCCAACGCTTGGCCTGGCGGTTGGCGAGGTTATTTTTTTTTCTGGGTTCCTCACACCATCGCCTAAGTGTTAAGGATTCAAATCACAAGCCTAGCCTACAAGGATAAAAAGTCAGTTTCAGCATTTGGTCCAGTTGTCACCCATACTAAAACATAGGGGATGCACTCAAGCCGCCAGCCGAGGGATCTGTGGTCACGAATGGTTTAAATCTAAATGACGGTTATTCGAAATTTTGCACGGGGGTTAAGTCCAACTACAGCGACCGGATTTTGGGGGGAAGTCAATATTGTATTCAGAGACTGTCATAGAACAATTCACGTGACAGTTTCCCCAAATTTCCGTTTCGAAATCCCCAATGCTCAAATCGAGCAAGTCATGTCCTAACCATTCCTACCCCCTTTATTATGTACATCATAAATGTTTTCACGAACAGAAAAGTTTATAATAATAGAGTAATGCTATTTTTGTCATATTTGCAAGTTAGGGGTACCTAACTTCAGAGACGGAACCCAAGTTGTATTGCGTTTCTTAGCTGCCCCATAAAAAAACCATTCTTTTACATGTACACTTTTTCTGGTGTTTGTTATTGACGTTGTATCGTTTCACTGGAGTACTTTAGTGCTACAAACATCTGGAGATACTCGAGATTTTCCATTCCATTGCTTTCCACACATCTCATAACATGGTGAGAATAGAAATGATCGCTGCTAAATCGTAGCTATTGGGAGGGCGGAATTGGTGTAGGGTTGATGCGCCAATTAACCTCTCCCAAGTGCTCTCACCAATGTGGCTGATTTTTGATTCCAATTTTAATCAACCTGCAGTTTCGTACGTGAATTTGGGTTTGCCGGTCCATATCCGTCCTCGCAGATTTTGTTCGAGAACACGGTTTCGTCTGGGATCTAAAATCCCTGTTTTCCTTCTCGGAGGTTTCCATTAGATTTACTGCATCTGCAATACTGCGTACTGCCTGGCGCACTACCGAATGTTATACATATTCACCAGTATTTCTTACTTTAGATTCATAATGGCTTGCAACAGAGGTGTCCAGGTTATTCTACTTTGTCTTTTCATGAAGCAAATATGCATGCAACAAGGTATGTTTTGTTTAAACATTCTATACTCAGATGCCTTTGCTCTACCGAATACAAAGGTTAAAATGATTTTTTATTTTATTTATTCAACTGGCAATTCAACAACAAATAGAAACAAAGCATAAATGAGGCCTGATGAGCAGTCAGGGAAAGCACATAAAGCACTGTCACCTCAGGGTGCTCCCAACTCAACAGACACTACAAACGCAAAGAAAGTATGACACACACACGCGCGCGCGCAGTTACAAAGCTACATTGTGGGATTTTTACTAAAAAATCTCTTAAAAAGTCACTTTTTTCTACTTTTTTCTTAATAAAACACTCTTTAGTTACTATATAGTAACGAATTTCGTTACTATATAGTAACGATTTTTTTTTCTTAAAAAGACTTTTTTTAAAAACTCTTTGCAAACACAAACACAAATGCCAAATTCCATTTACTAATTTGTTAAAATCCAGCTGATTTTTTTCGGTCTAAAACAATTCAATGAAAAAGACATATATTTTTTTTTGACTTAAAGCACGTTCTAAATGTAATTTTAATAGAACCCTCACCGTTCTATTGTTATTGTTGCTATTGTTAGTTTGTTGTTTTTAATTCACATTAGGAGATCGAGATATCGCTCTGGTAGCTGACCGAACGTTGATGGAAATCTTCGTAGCACCCATGAATACGTTACAATTTAATAGTGTACCAATAGATTACCATGAAGTACCTTATACAGTCGACTACGATCCAGTAAAAGGGAAACTGTACTGGGTTGATCTTGAAGCAGATAACATAAGTTGTGCATTTGTCAACGGAACAAGTCAAGAAGTTATTTTGACAAATGTTATTTGTGAGTGATTTTTTTATGATATACATCCTGAAACGAAACGCAACTCTGGAAATTCACGATAATTTATTGCAGCTTGTTGATACGTTTGCTTTGATGTTTTGTTAGTTTACTATGTAGAATTAGGGTCTTTAATACAAGGCCTATATTAGGATGTCCAGAGAATACTTCAAGCCTTTTAATTTATCGGTTTAGTTCAAAAGAAAATTAGTAGGTTTGATCAATTAACTCTTTCAATGTCCACTAAACGTTCAACAAACACATGAGTACAATAGTTTCAAGGAGTTTGAAATAAACCACAGTAGTGTTTTAATATTTTCTCTGACGTTCATTTAATTTTTCAAACCTTGTTTGAAATACGACTTTGCTTCTAAATTATGCTTTACAAGCCGCATAGCATGTTTTAGGGCAACGATATAAATGAATAGATCTTGGAAAAGCAATGAATACATACAATGAACATGATGATTGATTTCCCTAAGATAACACTTGGAGAACTAAAATCATGTTGTGTCATCCGATTAAAAGAATATTCCACCACAGGAAACTTCAGTACCGTGTAACAATGGCAATATTTTCAAACTATAATCTACTATGAATATTGCTATTATTAACAGCCTCACATGCCCTAACTGTGGATTCTATCGGACGTAAGATATACTGGGTAGAAAACGCATTTAACGTAGTAGAAAGGCAAATCTAGATGGAAGTGAGCGGGAGGTTATTGCTACAACAAACATCCACGAACCATCTGGAATAGCAGTTGATCCACGATTCGGTGGGTAAGTGGGCAGTTTTGATTATTCGAAATGTCACAAGTGAAATGCTTGTTTACACAGTAATCGTTATGTTAAATAGCTAAATTAATCGATATCCTTCATAAAGAAATTGACAACTTTGTAATAAAAATTCCAGATCCGAAATTTTAATATACTCATTATTGTTATACTGTACATATACATCTAGCCCTTTTTCCTCATTATCCAGATGATGATGGTCTAGATTTCCCTTTTCTAAACCTCCGTTAATGCGTTTTCTACCCAGTATATCTTACGTTCCGATACAATCCACAGTTAGGGCATTTGAGGCTGTGTAATAATAGCATATTTCATAGTAGAATAATGATGAAAAGGGCTAGATGTATATGTTGTTGTAGACGTTTGCTGCCACTGACAATCAAGGTAATTTCCTTGTCTAATCATAAGATACATCACTAGATTAGAACAAGTCCAACCATGTCAACCACACTGAGGAATCAACTTACTTATCCAATTCAACAACCGTATTCACCATGCAAACACAAATCGTCGTCCATCGTCCTGCCATAATCGTCGCCCGCATCACTTTTTTTATTTTGTAGGATTTTAGTGTCTAATTTTATTTTTTTTAATTAATGCTTTTTAATATTGTTTGTGTATGCCCCATTCAGCCCGGATGGCTGCGAATGTACATTTATCTGAATAAACCTTGAATAACCTTGAATACAAATACGCGGTTATTTGAATTGGCGATTTGTTCTCGGAAAACGTGTTTTGTACAATAGAACGTCATGTGATTTGGGGCGACGCTTGTCCAACGTTACGTCCATTATAATACGAAGCGGTGAGAAACCATTATTTAAACCTATGAAAATTCATCACACCGTGTTGAAATACCCAACGATGAAAGAACAGTTGACTCAATACAAAAGCTTACTGTGCTCGTCGAATACCATCTGCTGGTTACTAATACGTGTATATCGACAACGATCAGCCAAGATAGTCATTCCAAAAGTCAGAAATCTTTTATATTCTATTTCAAAAAGACAATTTGTTGCTTTTACTTTAAATTGTACAATTGAACAATTGCTACTCGTAACGCCAGATCACTTAATACGGGATTTAAAATTGAGGGAGCAGCGTATGCAAAAGAGAAGTGAATTTCTGGGGTCGCCTTTAACTTTCTTTTATCTAAGCGCAATCGAGTGCTAGTGTAGCCGTCAGAAATAGCCTATTTAAGATTTTGGCCTAAGATATTCTTCTTAGCTACACAACTCCTTTCACACACTAACTGAGTTGACAGGCATAATCTTCTCAACAGATGGGACCATTGCTAAATCAATCAGGCTTTCCCCGGCAATAAGATTATCTCTCCCCTTAAGAGTAACTTATTATCGACACTTCGACCTTGGTGGTAGACTCCTGCACATGAACATAACGGCACAATTGGTGTTTTAATTAAGAAAATACCGTAACGCTGCTTCAAGATATGTTATTTTAATTATTTTTCATAACGGCGAGTTTTGAATTCTTTAAATTACATATACGTCGTGACAAGAACGGTGTGCTTCTCTTCCTTTATCTATTACATACAGACTTACTACATTAACACACAAAAATCAGATTCATCTCAAAATTTAGAATTTAACTCTTAATTTTTAATGATATTTCTAATGATGCATATAATATACTTCGGAAATCATTATTTCTTGCTTTTTAAGAATTCGTCTGGCACCTTTGAAAATAGTGCGCCTGCAAGATTTTTTCAAAATTGATATTTTTGCATGGTTGGAAAGCTTTTAATATACATTATATCCCTCACCTGAACTTAATTAAACAAATCAGCACGGTTTGGGTAAACAGAACGATTTTATAATAAAATGACTCCGGTGACATTTAAAATCAGACAACGTTGGACGGAATGGTGTTTAAACCCAATAAACACACGCGGAGTTGATTCCCACGCATGCAACACGTTTGACCGGTCTGTTACCTTTGTGGTTTTAATATTCAATGAGTACGAGTCATGATATTCATGTAATATTAGCAAAGTGGTTTTTCTTACATAAAATTAAATATAATATTGGTGGTTGTGATGACCGTATATAGAGGTAACGGAATGGTACCATGGCGGGAGCGGTAAGCGGGATTGGGTACAGGGTGCCCCCCCCAAAAAGTGTTGTGGGAGCTTCTGGTAAAAAACCAAAGTTTGTTCAAGTAATGATTTTTATGTTTATCATACATGTGACAGCTATATATCTTGTTTTTATAGATGTCATAGAAGAAACTTGATAATCATATCTTTGACCAAACTGGGTCTTTTTTTTACCACAACTGCCCAAAAATACAATTTCTCCCACCTCCACATCATGGCTTAACTTAAACTAGACATATTATGCTTCCGGGTGATACATGATGTGGGAATAAATGGGGTGATACTTTTTGTAGGTAATCAAAGTTTTAAGGAAGAAATTTTTTCAGAAATAGCATTTTGAGAAAAACAAATTTGTATCCAATACTACCTATATTTCCTGTACATTTCCCAATCTTCAATTGCTTGTTGTAGATTTGTAGAGCATTATACAGGTGTATGAAACCTACACCCATGATAAATCGTTTTACATAAGCCAAAAATACAAAATAATATTTTTTGACCAAAAATAGGACTTTACAGGTATATAGCCTCAAAAACACCTTTCTCCCAACTTGGCAATTCACAGCATGCCTAACCTTATAGTAGCCATCTTGCTAGTGATAGGCCTACATGAAGTGAATGTGTGTAGACTGGGTATTAAACCGCCAAAAATTATGATTCTGCCACTCACCTAAATGCCCTCTCCTTCTTTTCTCATTTTATTATTATTTTTAGACCCCGGGGTGCGCGAGCACCCTCCGCACCCCTGGCTACTCGCATTATTACATATTTTGTAAACATCGGGTTTTTTTAACAATATACATCCTTGTCTACCTGGACAACTAAGGATAGTTAAATTTCAATTGTGTATGCTATTTAATATTACAGGAGAGTGTACTGGTCGGATAGAGGACTTGACAAAATTGAACGTGTGAACAGCGACGGTTCCGAACGCATCGTTTTAATTGATACCGACGTAGATGAGCCTCGCGGAATCGCTATAGATTACTATGGTACGTTCACGTACTTGATTAAACCTTTGATACAGACGTTTTTGAAATAGACTTGCATTTTAGTTTAACGCTTCGCGGATAGGGGGAGGGCGATGCCGTAGGCAAAAAAGAAATAGAAAAGCGAAAGGAAAAGAGTGGAAGGGAAAAGGAGTGAAAGGGGAAGGAAAAGGGGGGAAACGGAAAACAAAAGACAGAGGCAGAAAAGAAAGTGGAAAAGAGAGCAAAAGCTAGACAACTGTTTATATGTAGTTAATTTCGTTGTAAATCGTTTACGATGAAATGTCACTATATGATAGTAGGGATATATTTAATGCTCAGATTTTGGTGAAACTGGTGTCAAATTATTGCTCTGGTAATACTGAAGCAAAAAAGGCATTATAATTCTTTGGGTAGCAGCTCTTGAAGGTCATTTTGGTGACCCTTATAGACGATGTAAAACTCCTTGTTAATTTTTCCCACTAATTACGCAACCAAAGGCCAAACATTGTAAAATAAGGCAAGACGGACTTATTTTACAATGTTCCCCATATTTCCCAAGAGGTTGAACCAAAACAATTCTGATTCAGCACCCTTCAATCCATAGAAAACATCTTCAAACCTTCTTCCCAAAGGATTCTCATTTCTAACCCTGAAATTACTACTCAGTGAAAGAAAACGTGTCCCTTTCAGTGACTACTACAGATTCAAAATTGTTAAATTGCAAGGGGTATTGAAAGTCAACCCGCCGCACCGCCAAGAGTTGATACGAGTCCTGCGAAAAAAAACAAACAAAAAAACAAGCAAACAAACAAGCAAAAGGTAGATTTTTTGTATTAAATTACTGTAGCGTTACAAACAAATTATAAACGTCGGACGTCCGCGAACAAATTGAGCGGGGTCCCTACCCCAAAACTGAATGCGACTGGAAATAGTAAATTTGTATACGTTCTGAAAAATTGAAATTTTCGTTATTGAACTGATTTTTCAATCTTTCACACAAACTGTTTTTCCTACGTAAAATACAAAATCTAACGTTTGATTCAGTCTCAGTTTTTTTTAAGGGTGAGTGTTATCTTTTATTAGTTTATTTTTTCGGTGACGCAAAAGTATTATTGTTAGAGTAAAATCTCATTCTTCTACGACCCTTGGATAGGGAAGTTATTCACGCATCGGTGACTGTCAGTGAAGAGTTCATTGATGCTTAGCACGCACATAACACCTGATGACTAAAGGGAAATTGCTGGGTAAAGAAATGGGTTTCCCCTTCAGCTTCGGTATTTAAAGGGACACGGGCACATTTCCAGTAAAATACAAATAATGCTTTTAAAGTAGCTGAAATTGGCAGATTTGGACTTGCATTGAGAGCAAAAAACTTGTTTATAGGAGGAGTATTATGATAACCATCTGAAAGGACTTCAAATTCAGGTAGAAGTCAGTTACTCATTTCCAGCATTTTATAGCAAAAGAATTCACGTTTTAGTAGTTAAAAACGACTAGGAACCAAGAACCTTTAAAAAATGATAGCATAAATAAGAAACTCGGATTA
>JAMKCH010045660.1:0-52856 GCA_023653785.1 Ophioderma brevispina | reverse complement strand
TAAGGTAGTGGAGGCTCCCATAGGACATTACCCTCACAATAATTCGTTAGCCAACAACGGCAGGCAATTTTGGCCGCCATTTGGATTCGAGGTGACCGACAACAAATTTACTTGCACACCTCGGAATATTGGTATTAATCATAAAAACACCCCAAAAAATCAAGGTGTGCTTTTTGTAGTGATCTGGCAGGGTAGTAAACTCAAAAAAAACTAAGAAGTTATTGGATTGGGCCCTTCGCTTACCTTGTCTTTTGCCCATGTACATTGCTTACTAACAATTCTTTTAAGACCATTATATTCTTTTTCAGACAATAGGTCAATATTTGCCTTCATTCTAAATAACATAGCTTCCAAATCACATTTGCAGATGAAAACCGAAATTGATGATTGATTGACTTTTTGTTTTATGCACCGGCTTTGAAAAGCAGAGGGTATATTGCAAGGGTGCGCATGTATGTATGTAGGGGTGTGTTCCAGGTTGGGTAGGTTTGGTTGGTTTTCGTTTTTGTGTCTCCTTCGAAAAGTTGAATTCGGATTTAAACCAGATTGGGTTGAGGTACAATAGGGGTTCCTTATATGTGGACGGTTGTCAAAGGTGGTCCCCTGCATGGACAAAGGTCATCTGGGTCATGTTACAGACTGCCATCTGGCCAGGGGGAGTTTTGTGCACAAGTTACTTGCAGAAATTTTTGGAAAGAATATGGTTTGTGTGTGTGGAAGAGTAGAGGTGGTCAATTGTGTTGTGGGTGTGGTGTGATGGGTATGCAAACACAAGTGGCCTATGAGCAGAACTTTTTGTTTGTTTTTTCAATTAACTTGGCTACCTCAAATGTAAAAATGGAAGCATCCCCGTATTGAAATGCTAATCATGGTAACCCCACCCATGAAAAAAATGCAAAGCATAAATTCAACCAGAGAACGATGTTCTGTGTGAGGGCACCATCACCTAGAGGTTGGGAAAAAACTTGGAACTACATCAAGGGAAAATCCTGCTTTTAAGCCTTAAAACGTTTGTGTCCCTTATGATGCATGATTTGTGGAAAAAAAAGCGGTGGCTCATAAGGGGGAAATGTGTGAATCATAATTTTGTTAGGATTATGTTAGGATTAACAGTTAGGATAAGGGATAGGGTTTAGTATAGGGTTATTGGATTGCAGTCATTATGACTAGCAAAAGTCTTATGACTAGGGATGGTCGACCTATGACATCATTGTTTCACATGTTCTTGGCAATTGCCAGCATGTCATCATACACAACTTTTTGTTCCTTAATATTCCACTTGTTTCTTTCTTTCCTCCCAGTGGTTAGAAGTAGAATTCATTTCTGGGGGTGTAAGAGTTTTAAAATGAGGAGGGCACGGAAAAAAAAAAGTAGTTGGACATAGCTTATAGCAAGAAAGCACAGCCCCTTTCTCATTGGAGGTAAAAGAAGGGGAAAGGGTTGTGATTGCTTTCCCTTCACCGTTTTGTCGACGGCTAAACCGTCACCACCATCTGGTTTCTAAGGGAAGGAAATCCGAGGAGGGTAGCTGGTTACCCTGGTAGAACTACAAAAGAAAAGATCTACCTACAAGGGCATCAGCTCTTGGAGAGCTAATGGCGGACCTCCAATTCACATGTGACGTCAGGAAGGGCATTCGGTCCATTATCTTTTGCTCCCAAATAAATCCTTTACACGGCCCAGTATTGCTGTTTTTAAATGCGAGGTGAATCAGCCACCCCGGTTAACGGGGACACAATCAGATTTAAAACTTGGTTTACTACTACTACAACATTAATTACTACTTATCGGTCCACTGCCACGGTGGCAGGAGATTGAGTCATCCGGGCTCACAGGGGTTTTCCCGGAACAATGGGAAACACTAGGGCAATTGATTCAGTGGACTCTTAACGCAACATTAGATTCACGCTTTCTTTATGTTGTCGTCTCTGGAGCCTGGACTATGACACCTGCCGGACCTGATTACTTTCACACCACCATTAATCATGTTGATCTCCAGTCATTTGATTCATCCATATCCAATTCATTCTGAAAGTCACATCCCCAGTTATATAGGACCCGAACAATCAATCCACCTGGTCACCTAATCACCCACAAAACCCATCTACTCACTCAACCATAAACTCTTACACCCCACAAATTCCTTCAGTCCAGCGGCAGGCCAGGGGGGGTGGTAGGGGGGAAGCCGCCCCCCCTGGAGCAGTTTCAAAATTTAGGAAAGGAAAAACAGCGGATTTTACGCAATAAATTGCGCAAAAATTAGGGTTTTTTAACCAAAATGAGTTCATTGGTACTGTTTCGCCCCATGAGATTTCGCCCCTCCTATGATTTTACCTGGCGATTGCCCCCTGGCCTCACCACCCACCCCCCTCCCAAAACCCATCCTTGCCACTTAGCCATTATTACCTGCCCACCATATATAACCATCACTCACTTACCTATCACTTGTCCTGCCAGCCACCCACTACATGCTCTCTCACTTGCTTTACCCAGCTAGCTCCCCATTCTACTATCCATTCATATCCGGCAACTGTGAGTTTCTGGCCCGATAGTATGGTCCAGGACATAAGCAGTTCAATTATCTCAAAAGGCAGCTATTCACTATTTTATACCTTCAATCACCAACATGCTGTTTTCTTGCAATCTTTTAACTCCAAGATAAAATAATAACGAAGTAAAAATTTTACGCCTCAAGGGGGAGCGAAACCCACGTTTTTCGGATTACAAGACGGGCGCTCACATCGCACGCCACGCAATCTGAGCCGCAGACCAGATCATCGCTCTTTTGTAATACTTAAATAAAAACACATTAATGGAATAAAGCACACAATTAATAATAATCGCACCGCTATGAGACGAGTTGAAAATCTCTGGTCCAGGACCATATTGCAGGCCAAAAAACTCATCAGCCACTATACATGAATTTCGTCCATTCACTAATACATACACTCCCATACGAAAGTATCTCTTTACTCAGCCATGACTGCCCAGAATAATAGTTTGTCAACACAACAACTGCATGAGAGAGATTGCATTGGTTAGGAGAATTGTAATTTTTAAGGCCCATTATAAAGCTAAATTAGATTGTTCCAAACAAATTGAGAGGGATTTAATTTGTCAAGAGAAATTTAAATTTTTTTAACATAAAAAAATAGGGGGGGAAAAAATATGGTTTACAGAAATAGTGTTGATCTAGTGAATTTTAATTTTCAAACAGAAAGTTCTAAAACAAAAAAATTGTTTGTTCCACACAACAAAACTGGAGGATTGGGATGGTCAGGGTGGATTAATGTCCAAAAGCAAAATCAGATTGTCCACAGAAAAAAATTGAGTTCTCAGAGGAACTTTTAATTATAAAGCAGAAGTTCCATAAAGCAGAAGAGAAAGAGACAGAGAAAGAAATAAATTTTCCACTCAACCAATTGATAGGAGATTGGAATTTTTCCACTAACATTGATAGAGATTGAGTTATCAGGAGCCAAGGCGTACTTTTAATTTCTATCCAGAAGTCTAAAAGCAAAAAGGTTGGTCAACACAAACAAACCGAGAAAAGATGGATTTTGGTCAGGAGAAGGAATTTTTTTTTAAAATTTTTTTAACCAAAGTCCACAAAAAAGAATGGTAAACGAGATGGAATGTTCTAGTTGACCTTAAGGTTTCACTGTAAGAATGTGTTTCATGACTTGTGAACAAGAATTGTAAGTTAAAGAAAACAATTACAGTGGAACACAATGTACAGAGGGTTGGATGAGAACAGCATGCTCAGAAGCCCTTTCCCACATGAATATTGAACTATTCAACTTGAAGATGCCAAGGCATGGACCATCACATAGGAATGTATGCATAACAAAATAACCTACCATATGTTATGTAATTGAGTGTAAGAAAGTTTAATGCATTCCTTTGTTAGAGGCTCTAATAAAAGGCATACGAAGGATAGTTTATTATATTAGTACGACTGTTTGAAAAATTAAAGAACAGACGATCGAGTGGGACTCCAAATTGGCAAAGTTGACCCTTTTTACTGAAATTGAACCTTTTTTTACAACAACAAGCATAAACCCATAATTTTTGGATTTTCGGATGCAAAATCTATTTTTTGGCCGCCTTAGCCAAATTAGGGGTTTTGGGGGCTTCTTTTGGAATTTGGAGGCATCTGCCCTCCCCAACCCTCCACATGAGTTACAGACCTAAAAGTTCTTATGGAAATAAAAAGAAAACAGATGCACTATGGGAGGACTTAAGGCTGATGATGAGGCCTAAACAAGTTCATTCCTTCAGATTCATGAAACCCTTCCTTGTAGTACTTTAGGTACCTAGGTAAGGGGCATCCATTGATCATTTTATGCAAATTGAAGAATGCACATCAACGGAGCTGACATTCATGATTAAACTGCCATTAACATTTGCCCAAATGATTTCTTTTTCAAATTCAAGTTAAGTCTTCTCCAAATAATTTTGCATGCTTTACTATGTAATACAATTTAGTATTTAGGTACCTAGGTAGGGGCATGATCATTTTATGCCAAATTGAAGAATGCACATCAAAGAGAGCTGAAATTCTCATGATGAAAAATTGCGAATAACATGTGCCCAATGATTTTTTTTTCAAAATTCAGTTAAGTCTTCCTCCAAAATTATATTTTGCCCTGAGTACTATAGTGAATCAATTTCAGAATTAAACTTTATAACCTTAAAAAGTAGTCCTTTCAGATCTAAATTGTTTTAACCTACATGTTTCCCATCTAACCATGGTATTTCTTTTATGTGTCGTTTCAGGTGTTATTCTGTAAAAGAGGAATTCTCCCACGAAAAACCACCTTCCTTCCACCAAGTTCATTCTGGTATATCAGCTTTCAGCAAGTAAATCATGCAATATTTTGCTATTATTAACAATTTTAATGGAAATGTTGTGTGAATAACTTTGGAATTATATCATTTTGGGGACATGTAATCCACTAGCATTCCAGTTTCTGGTGCCTTGAACATCACAACCTAATATGGCAGCAAATTGTCAGCAATGCTGTTCCAGCAAAAACAATCTCTTCCACCTGCTGGAGATCCTTCTCCAGTTGTTTCAGTAGAAGGTCTGTATAAAAATGGCACAAAAGTACACTTTGACGCCGGCCCAGCAGCCATGCCCACCAGACATTGAGAGTCGTACCACCCCTGAAATCAGAGAACCAAGTGAGAAATCTACTCTGTGTCACCATGGATAATGCCTATTCCGGGACCTGAGAATGGTGGTCTCAGAAGGAGTGCGACGGAAAAAAGGATTTGAGTTTGAATTTGGAGCCGGAGAATGGTGGGGTTGCCGTCCGACATAGTAAACTGAGATCATTGCGTATACCACCAGCTGTTGATCGAAGGCGTTCTTTAACTCCAGAACTAAGCTGTAGTAGCTGTTCATGATTCTAAAGAAAGATTGAAAGTGGCCAGTAAGATTGCAATTCAAAGATCAAAAGCTTCTTCCAGATGTGGTTGATAAAGAAAAGATTCACTGTGGAAGTGAAAGAGCATGTTCTGATGAAAGTAAGCCCAGAGAAACTGCAAATTGAACAGGAAAAAGATATTAGTGAGAAGTAAAAGAGAAAGATTGGATCCCCAATTGTGAAGACAGTAAGTATTTTACTTCCGATTCCAACAAGAAACAGACTCTAAGAAGGAAGGGGACTGTGAGGATTCAGTGGACGTACTTCAACTGAAAAACCTGTTTGTGATACACAAAAGGTTGTTTTCAACAGAAAGACTTGCAAGCTACAAACAATGGTTCAAAAGAAACAACTGCAAAACATGAAAGCCATAATTATGACAGTCAGAAGAGGATCACAATCAAGCTTTGAGTTCAAACAAATGGAACAGCTAGGGACAAACAACAAGATGCTCAGCAGCCAGAGAATGTAGCCGATTGTTTCGAGAAATTCTACTGCAGTGGAAGTGTTCGTCTGAGCCTACAGCAGATGAAAGACAAGAACAAACAAAGTGGTAATAATCGAGACCAACCTCATCCCATTGTAATAGAACCTAAACAAGATGCAAATAACGAAGAGCGAGTGACTTCAAACGCTCAGAAGATCTTCCACAACCTGATGTCAATATTTCTGAAGACACAGAATTGATGTCACAAAAAGAAATAGCAGCAAAGACAATCAAGATTCCTGAAGTGACACCAACAACAGAGGACACTGAACAATGAGAGCACCAGATGTGGAATGTGTAAAGAACTAAGGAAAAATGGGACTCGTCTGAAGTCATAGACAAGACCTCAGCGGTCATTGAATTGGGAAAAGAAGATAAAAGTTCTAAGACAGTGCTGTAGCTTCCACACATGCATTCAATTACTGACCAAGTGAAAAAATATCCTCAAAAAGTAGAGGAGTTAGCAGAGGTAAGAAAGCTTCCAGAGACAGAGAAGATTCCTCGTGAATCTTTAGTGCATGGAAAAGGTAAGACATTGTTTTAGGATTCTATAAACACAGTAAAAGACACCTAGAGCAGCTTGTGGCTTCATCGTCCATGAAGGTGCAGCGATCTGCACCATCATCTGAACCAATGAAAATAAACACGTAGAGTGGGTAAGAAACAACTTGAAGAAGTCTGTGGTCAGAAGAAAGAGGAGAAGGAAACAGATGGAGCACAATCAAGAATGGAACAGCTCACAATTTCATTACCCATTGGCGTATCCTATTGTTGCTTTTTTATCTTGCCTTAGAAATCTTCTGTCAGTCAACATTAACCCATTTTCGTGTTGAGCAGCAACCACATTAGTTCCTGCCCCGCCTTCCAAGACTACAGAGAAATATCCTTTATGGAACATTGGAAACGCCTGAAGAAGATTTTTCCATTGCCAGATGTCAATACTTTGGAATGTGGTTGGTGGTGCTGGGTTCAGTCACATCCAAGATCCGCCACTCCTTGAAAGACCAGGTGTGCTTCTCCTTGCGGGACTGCCAAACGATCAACAAACTAGTGCTTGGCAACCAAGTTTAGGGACCATTGTTTTATGATATCTTCCAATCGTCAAGGCAACCCACCCCCCCCAGGTTTTTGTAAATGGGACTTGTTCACGAATTGAAAGGAGAGGAAGCAAAATTGAAAATGACGAATCTTTGAGGGTGGTTTTCAAAATAATGCCCATTGTGCCATAGTCCACAATGTGGACGCTAGTACCCCCGTGTTCCATCCTTCTCTTCCATAGTTACTGTGAGAATGGGACAATGCCCCTTTAAAAGATGTAGATATATTCAACACTCTCCAACGTTCAAGCTGGCCACATGCTGGGCGAAATTGAGAACCCAAAGGATTATGACGGGTGGTGAGATGACCTATCTACGACGTGTTTGCGGCCATGTTCTGATTTGCCTGAGGATAAACAGGATGCCATGTTGAGTAGAATTGCCCAATAATGTTGCTGTCTCAAAGAAGAACCCGATGGTCAGCTACGCTAAAGATGCAGTTAAGTTATAGTTAAATATAAGAAGAAAATGTTTGTGTGGTCCCGTCCTTCTGACCCGCGAAAAAGCATAAGAAAAAATGTAAGAATTGACTTGGGTTTGTCTTTCAAAGATGTGGATTGTGGAACTGCTTAATTCAGAATAAAGATAAGCACACAACAGGCAACAATGAAGGAAATTGATACTCATCTGTTGGAATATTTTTGGGCCATTATATGTTAGAAAGAAATGATTAGGACAAGTGGACATCTTATCTCACCAGTGCCCTTTTGGAAAGTTTGCAGAGGCCAAACACAAATTATGTTATCACCTGGTGAAGACATTATAAGTTACATTCTTCCATGTATTTGTTCAAGAAAAGATATGCAGGTTACATGATTGATGGAATAATGAACTCATATTTCCTGCGGTCGTAGCTGAATCAGCGGGTAAAATTTGGCCCACATATACGCTAATTAGTCCAAATGTACATTTTTGTTCGGCCCTGCCTTAGGAACAGAAGACACTAGGATCACGGTCCAATGGTGTTGCTTGTCTGTTGTTGCTGTCGTGAAAAAGGGTTAACGGTGCCTGTTAATATTCCGACATACTCAATGGATTGAAACCAAACTTGCGGAGAGGGTGACAACATGAGAACCCTCCATTTGTTGATGAGGTCAAGGGTCATACTAAGGTCAAAGGTCATGTGAGGTCAAGTGTAAGAAAGGCTGAATGAAAATGTGAAATTACTTACAATTGAAAAAGTTGAAGTTCAATTGGAACCAACAGGGTTTATGGAGATTACATGCATACCCTCATTTGTTGAGGTAGGTCACATATCAAAGGGGGGGGTTTCCAAAAAAAAGGTCATATAAGCCCTATCAGTCACAAACCCCAACGGCAGGCGACACAAGCGGTCCGAGGACGATGTATTTTTTCAGTACATAAATCGGAATTTCGGTATGGGTAATGAAATCTCCATTTGGCATTTGGCAGATGTTATATTAGAGTGGTAAATTGTGCACACACTTGCAAACTGATTCTGAGGAGCAGCCTTTATAATTAAAGTACCGTATATGTAACACTGTACTTTATTCGCTAAAAGACTGCTGAATTCAGTCGTGGACGGCAAGTTAGGGTCACCAAATGGACCAACCAGTTGTCTTGTCTCCAGTATAGTATAGAGAGGTAGACCATGTTTGTTATCTTTTTTTCCAATTATATTATAGAGAGGTAGAAGGCAAACCTTAACCACGAGGTCTACATCTTTTTACAGATCTCAGATGTCCATTACTTGATTTATAGCATGATATAATCCTGAGTAACCAAGGAAACATACCTTCTATATATCTGTATTATACTTTGAGATTTCTAACATGTCTGTAATTGGCTAACTATATCATATAAGGGAATATGTATAACCAATAAAATTGGCCGGTAGACCTAAGGGGGTTTAAGTGGGGGATGTCTATTCAGCGTTTGGTCCATAGAGTTGAGTTAATTAAAAGTCTAGAGGTCGGACGTCCATGTTGAATCGGCGAGCTCGCTGGTGGACGCTTGGATGTTTACCGCCCAAGCCAATACAACTAAAAAGTCGGCACGCAAAAAATGCACTTTCTCGTTGATTTCGCCAGGGCGCCTCGAATATAAAATGATCCTTTTATATCGACATCATCAGGCATGTGGTTATGCAGAAGTATCACGCATAATCGGGCACGCAGTTTTGGCAGATTTTCAAAAAAATGGCTTCTCAACTAGCTTGGACTATAGCATGTTTGTAGTTGCTTATGACGATGTGACGTATTAGCACCGTCGTAATACAATTGTAATATTGTATTTAGGATGGAACTTTGACCGCGGTAAGTGCGAAAAACAGCGTCCGCCTGATAGTTCGTTTGATTGTGTATTCAGTGAAAATAAGCGTGCTCGCGCCCATTCTAAAGAAATAACGGGGAACAGGCCAGAGGCCTTGGTCGTGGTCTATTCTGGGTCTGGTTGTGGACTCATCATATGAGGATTATTGCAATCATTAAGTCTATACTACTGTCATTACAGTGCTGTAATATTCCTTATTGTGGCATATTGAGCGAGGGGGGGGGGGGGGGGGGGGGGGGAGTTTGCAGGAGTATACCACCCACAACACACACACACTGGGATGTGTTAATACTCCAGGATTGTCAAAAGACCTAGCTCCCTGGCAATTTGGTTTGCACAAGGCAAAAGAAAGACAAACATTGCCCATAATTCTCAGAAACATCACATATGCAGAGTTCAGTTCTTTATAATATCTCAGTTATAGACTTTGTATACAAATGTTGCATTCACACTTCAAATCAGAAAGGTGAAAAAAAAGTTTGTTTCAGCTTCCTGTAACTCAAAATCCTAAACACTATTAATTTTGTTATTGTTTTTTTAGTCAAAAAAGCTATGTGCTTTAGGGAAATCTTTTTTATTGGATTTTTAGACGACTTTTTTGTTCTTGACCAGTTTTTTTAAAAATGTTAAAAATCTCTTGAAATCCGTATAAAAAAGAAATGTGGTAAAATTTGATTTTTTTTATACTTATGCAAACAGGAAGCTACAACAAAACTTTTTCTTTTTCTTGGCCAAACTTGAAAATAGTGGGTTTGCATGTCAAAGGTGGCACTCTTTAAATTTTGCCCCTTTCTGATATTTCTCAATGTGGGGCTTTCGTAAAATATTTTTGCTGAAGCTCTTCTTAGAAGTGATAGATCACAAAATCAGTTATATTTTTCTGCTGTGTTATCCAACCAAAAGATTGATAATTTTGGAATGTAAACGACCAGGCTTGTATTCCAAAAAGATGTTTAACTAAAACATAATTTATCTGTGAAGTATTAAGATGAATAAGTAACAATTCATTAAAAATATGAAAGTAATATATATATATCAAAGTAATATAGATAAGTTAGTGCAGAACATTTTTTTTGGTATATGCATCAAAATTTGATGCTTTTACCATAGTTCAAAACATTTTCCCCCTATCTACCTCACTACTTCAGAGATAAATGTTTGTTTAACTAAACCGTTGTTTTAACACTTTTTGGAATACGGGCCCCAGTCTATAACATAGCTGTGATAATGCTGCATTTTACAGAAGTTACCGCATGTTACTTGGATGGAATTCCATGTCTACAATTTTTGCCACTCAACAAATTCACAAAAAAAATGCCCATTAGGCGACAAAACAAAACAAAACTGTTTTACGGGCAAGCAGACCTTTCAAGTAGGGTTGGGTCAGGTGATTTTTTTCATTTCTTTTCCGGAGGTCAAAATTGGCCTAAAATAGCCCCAAAATCTGAAAAATCATGGGAAAAAAATGAAAACTTTTTTACAAATTTTCTTTACAAAAATTAACCAAAATTGATAAATTATGGCTAAAACAGGCTGATTTTACATGATTTTTGGAAAAACTAAAAAAAAAAATTCAGCAAAAATGAAAAATCAGGGTCGGTCGGGCTGGCAAAACAGGGTGTTTTTTTTAGTCGCCTTAGCAGTCTAAACTTTTATGTTACTGAAATAAACATTGTTTATTCTATCACTGTATCATTTTTGATAGCCTGATAATGTATTTTCTCAGTATATGAGTCATTCCGTGAAGTTATAACACAGGACACTGCTATATCTTGACCTGTTTTGAAGTATTTTCACTAAGTATTGAAACATCTTGTTTTGCATGGTGAAAACAGTTTCAAATCAATCTTTTTCGCCATTAAAATGATAATGTAAAAAGTGTCAGTTTGTCTTCCAACTTCATAGAATGACCCGTTTATATTATTTGTGTATATTTAGTAAGCCTGTTTTAATAATGCAGTTTCTTATTCCATGCATCAGGTAAACATTAAGGTGAACATTAGGTAAATAGTTGTATTCACGGCCATTAAATTTGGAACAGGCACGATGCACTTAATTGCAATTCATGCTCTTACAAATGAGCATTCTGATTTTGTTCTTTTCAAAGAGCTGGTATTGTGCATACCATTGATTAAAATTCTCTTAAATGTATATCAGAAACAAAGATGTATTTTTTTCCAAATGAATTTCAGCCAATGTGTGTTTGCAAATTTGTCCAAAATTTAATTAAAACTATTACAATTTCTGCCTAACACAGGATACATTAAAATAAGTATTATCAGTGTTTCAATTTAATAGCCGTGAGTATATTTTAATGTATATCACAATTTAAGGTTGCGGCAATGAAATAAATTCTAGAATTTGTCATATTGCTATTGATTTTGTTAAAAAACAGCATGGCCAATAATTGTTCCAATATTATTGAATTGCTTTAAATAATACAATTTGTTACTAAAATTGCAATGTGCAATTTTCATTTGAAAAAATAGAAAAATATACATTTGTTCATCTAAATCCCTGATCCAGATATTATGCTCATAAAATAAAGAAACAGATTTGTTTCTTTTGAAACCCTTCAATTTAGGCCAAAAAAATTTGTCTCAGTTTCTTTTGGCTAAAAAGCTATGTACGAGGGAAGCTGAGACAAACTACTTTTTTTGCCTTAATGACTGTATATATTTCTACCAAATTGATGGCATAAAAAATGTTCCAATATTATTGAATTGCATCAAATAATACAATTTGTTACTAAAATTGCAATGTGCAATTTTCATTTGAAAAAATAGAAAAATATACATTTGTTCATCTAAATCCCTGATCCAGATATTATGCTCGTAAATAAAGAAACAGATTTGTTTCTTTTGAAACCTTTCAATTTAATGACTGTATATATATACCAAATTGATGGCATAAAAAACTTGTTTGGAAATGAAATGAATTTATTTTTCTATATGACTTTCAAGGTTGTAAAATAGCTATAACAAATTGAGGATTTAAAATCCAAAACCATAAAATGTGAATGTATTTGTAGCATATCTTTGAGATACTCGTGAGCTTGGTGTGTCTATATAGTATGGTATATTCATGCTGTTGTTTTAATGTATTATGTGTGTGTGATCAAGCAAAGATTGAGTTTGTACATTGGGAATAATATTAGCTGCCACTCCAAATGTATCCATGTTTCATATATGTAATCCCTTTCTTCTGGGATTCTGTTAACATTGTAAAAAGACAGTTCTTAAATGAAAAGTGAATTTTCATTTGAAAGGACTCATAACTTGAAGGCATGAGGAGGGACTCACGTCTTTATAGGCACTATCAATGATTTGCTAAATCAGAAAATCGAAAAAATCATAAAAAAAACAGATTTTTGCATGTTTGTAACAAGTACAGGTATTCTAACATACCCTGCAAATGATAGGACCAGAAGCAACCTAATAAGGACAAAATCGGAAATTTTAGTCATTACTGTCCGTTCGGACACTTACTACAACACGTAATTGAATGGAGTTCTATTTCTATCATAGAACACTGCCGTTTTCTTCCTTTTCTGTAAATTTTTCAGTTGGAAAAGGAACTCTTTGGTGAAGAATTCCACAGACTTATCCTTCATTTTAAGCTATTCCTGCAAAATTAATACATTTTGAATCTTTCGGATAAATCACTGATAGTGTCTTTAAATTTAAATTGAGCACTTGGCAACGAAAACAGGAAAAGAGTAATGTCATTAAAAGAGAGTCATTCCAATGTTGGGGGAATTTTCCATATAGCAAAATTTGTCATTAGCCAAGGTCATTGTCTTAAATTGCTATAAACTGAACATTGGATATGAATCAGATAATTTATTCAAAGTCAGGTCAGTTTTTACCGAGGTTGGCACCCAAAATTATATTTGTTCACGACGCGAGGCAATCCAAGAGAAAATATTCAGAGATGCCATTTTCAGGAATTTTTTTTGACTGCATTTTTTATTTTCAGCCCGATTTGAGTCTTTTTTTGTCCAAATTCACACCCTTTTTAGGATTTTTCACCACTTTTACTCAATGGCATCTCTGAATATTGGAAATTGTTTAAAAATTGTTTCAATAGAAATTGTCATGTTTGGCCACATTTTTTTTTAATGAGGACTCAGCTGAGATTTTTTTGTAGAGCAAATTGTTAAACAAATACTCAGATCAAAAGCTACATATCTCATGCACGAAACTTCTATTTATAGCTAATCCAAGAATATAATTCTTTGATTTGAACTGTTGCCATATAATTGAGATGAGATGAATGTTACAGGATTTTTTGACCACCCTGTTTAGTAATGCTCAACCAAGCTGAGAACTATGGGAATACTTGTATATACTTTTATAATGACATAAATCAGTGTGTATCATAAAGAAACCATGTAGATGATTGCCAATTATATATAGTAAAGTGTGAACAGACACAGTGTACTGTGTGATAGTGTCAATTCTAGTTAGGTCTCAGTGTGTGTCTTCATTGTGTCTGTTGCTTCTTACAAAACCAAGTAGTATTGAACAGATCAAATAAAATTCAAGATCTGACAGATAAGAGTTTGCCCATCCTTATTTCTTAATATATTTTAACAAGAGTAAGATATTTTACCTGTCTCACTCATGAATATCTCCCCATTCTGTTTAGTGAGTTTTTTGCAACAGAAACAATTTTTCTAGTTCTAAATTGTCACAAAATAATGTGTCAAAAGTCTAGAAAAATGGCGAACATGTGAAAAATTGGGAAAAGTTTTGCACAGGGGTCAAAATTCAAACAGGTCTAATTGTTTAAAACTTACACCAACTTATTCATTTGGTCATGTGGATTAAAAAAAGTATAGTTTGCCATATCCATATCTACGGTCATTAGATTTAGGATTTTGGTCTCATAACGGTTGCGTTCAAGGTCTTCATAGGGTAATTATTTCATAGTGCTCCGATATTGACGAAATTAGTCTCAAATTGTTTGTCTGGTCATATCCTAAAACAGCAAATGCATATTTGCTCTGTATTTGACATTTTAGTATGTAAATTAGATGGTAAGTATTACTCCATAGGATATGTATATAGACCATTGTTACATTTTGATCCCTAATTACTTGGTTACGGTGAAATGAGTGCAAGTATTATATTTTCTGATCGTGTGGAACTATTATGAAGAATTAGGGACCATTTTGAAAAGAATCGGAGCACTATCTGAAATTCTTAAACGCTTGAGATTGTTTGCGCAATTTCATCGGTTTCTAGCCATGTGATATCAGATAATATTACATGGCGCAGTTTGTGCACGTTGACGTGCACAAACCAGGGCCAAGATCTTGAGTGACCAGTTTTGCTCCGTATTTACACAAGAAAACTTGGATATACCTCCTATGGGCAACTCTGGTGTTCCACCTGTGCCTGATGTAGTTATTTCTGTTGATGGTGTTCTCGGGCTTCTTGGTGGTCTTGACCCGGACGGGTCGTCTGGTCCGTACGAGATCCCTGCTGGAATACTGAAATTGGCAGCTGCCCCCGTTCTCACCCTTATTTTTCAGAAATCTATAGACAGGGGAGAGGTTCCTATTTCTTGGTTACGTGCAAACATTTCCCCCATTTTCAAAAAGGGCGTTAGAGCTTTCCACGGTGGAGGATCACACTTGTCTGGGCGTATCGATCTCAAATAAGCTAAGCTGGAACGGGCACGTGCAGGAGATTTGCATGAAAGCTAATAGCTCTTGGGGTTTCATTAAGAGGGGGGTGGGAAAACCTTGACCATGCCATAAATTCAACAAAACGCCGGCTACAGATCACTGTACGACCATGGATCGAGCTTCCTCTACCGTCTGGACCCACATACCAAAAAGAACACCGACCAGCCTGAAGCAGTGCAAAAAAGCGCAGCACGTCCTCTGAGCGATTATCAACTAAAAGCCAGGCAGGCACTCAGCTGTGAAGATTTAGAGATCTCGACCCACTCACCACCAGAAGGAAAATCAGCGTTTATGCGTTTTTCAACAAGCAAGACGTGGTCACCATATCCCTGCCCATCGGAACCTCCTACAGCCAGTACTGCGTCAATCACGGGCCTCTATCATCCGGGATTCTTATTTAACCATCTCAACAAATAAAGAGGCTAAAAACCACTCTCGTACCCAAAACCATCGGGACTGGAAGTAACACAAAAAACTACCAATCGATCCTGACACTTCAAAGCAGCAGTATACATCAGTTCAAAGCAATAGAAGCTCTAACAAGACTAAATTGGAACCACATTAGCTCACATTTCTGACCTTTGGCTCCGTCTGGGGGCGTTGGCAGTATTTATCTGAAGTCTGAGCGTACGCATACGCACGGCCTGGGCCAATTGAAGGCACATAGTAACAATGGACTGATTAATTTTAAATGTTCAGGTAGTGTGGATAAAATCACCATAATTTTATAATATGTTTCTAACAGCTTTGTATTTTTGATGCGACTCCTGGGATCAAAGGAGAAAGATGATTGCATAAGGACATTGGTTACGCATATCGGGAAGTAACTGATTTCGGCTCAGTTAATATTGGCTAATTATACCTTTCACTACTCTGGGATATGTCCAGTGCAAAAGTTGCACATTTGATTGGAAAAGTAATAAATTCATCAACGATTTCTTTTCCTAAATATCAGGGCCAGTAGATGTACATCATGCAGCATTGACTCGAGGAAATATAGCACTGTTGATATCCATAATCCTCTCGGTAATGCAGAGGATCAGCACTTCCACAGTACTGTTCAACTGTATAGTAATAACAATTGCTCTGTCCGTTCCAGATAAAAAAGGTTCAGTTGCTCATCACCAATTAAGATCGCGCTATTTTTTTTCATGACGCAATCCACAAGATACTCGTGTCCTCTCACATCACTAATAAATAAATCTAGGCATTACTGTCGTTCAATTAACTTACCATATAGTTTTCACCATCATTTTTTTTTTTTCCCCGAACAGGAAGCAAAGATGAAACAAAAATCATGAAAGTTGTTTGGCAGACTGTGACCTAAATTTTTGTGCAGAAACAACTACTTAACTTACAGTAACTTGTCGCTACCCCATTTCTTTTCACTTTACAAGTGTTGTTAGCATAGGTCCTAGACCCCCTTCGTTTGTATTTTTCTAAATATCTGGTGTAAATTGATAGAAAGGAGGTCCCCGCTATAAGTTATGGATCTTGTTCTGCACAAAAATTTTAGTCAACAACTTACCAAGTCAGCACTGTCACCGGAGTTTGTCACATTCGTTTTTCTTTTTTCTTTTTTTCAATAAATGATAGAATATACAGTAAAATATTGAACTCACAGTAGAACCTCAAGTTTATTTTAATTTTATCGGCGAACGAGGGCCAGCTCAAATCCAAACTTGTAAACGTTTCATATTGAAGTCCCAGTATACAAAGAGTTGCCATTACTTCCGTCTACCTACTGATGCACACATCATACAGTAGAGCATGACGGAATCAAGGCAATACCTCATTTGCGTACTTGAGATTTCTATGTGAACGTCTACCACAACTGGGCATGGATCACCATCTATAACGCCTGACATATATTCACCTGCGTGGAAGTACAAAGAGCTACAAAGGCTCTGCAGTTCCAAATAAAAACCAATGGGAATCTGACCTGCTTTGTCCACTGAATAGCAGGTGGATTTAAACTTTTCAATAAGCATTATTGCTTATTCAATGTAAGCATAGTATATGTCCCTTGATCACTGATAAATTCAAGATATATTGAGATTGCATTTTATTCATTTTCATGAAATTTCAACCTTACATGTGCCAAACCAATAAATGGTAATTATATATTTATTATTGTATATATGTAAAATGTTTACGTCTGCGAAGTATTTAATCAAAATGAACAATTTTTCCTTTGATCCCATGGCCCATAAGTGTTAAGACTGCTTTTGTTGTTTCTACTTAAATACTGCTGTCGCCCGTGTGATATGACACGAAGACATGGCAGAGACTAAAACAATACCTTTATTCTCTAAGGTTTACCCCATGATGACCTTTAACCTTATTGCTCTATACCCCACAGATAGGTATAAGTCGGGGGGACAAGGTTGTGGATAGCACAAATGCCCCTTTAATAATGTAGACAAGGACTATCAATTCAGTTTGACAAAATTACTTGAAAGAAATACATTATTTACAAAAGACAGGAGCATTCAGGATGCATGTGACAGATTTTCGTCTGCTGTTGGCAGGTTTGTGAATGGGGTCAAAGTCACTGAGGTCACCCACCATTGGGACACTACCTTAGGCCACTGTATCCACGTGTCATGAAAATTCTATCAACGTCTGTGGATACACCAAGCATTATAATTATGACCATTTTTGGGCCATTATTACCTCTAATGATCTCTAGATGAACTTTTAACCCCACTCATGCGAGGGCACTACCCAAGGGCCTATTACATGCAAGTGGTCAAGTTTTGAAAAGAAAATGCCTTACCTTTTATAGTTTTGTTAATTGAAGTTACAAAGCAATGTCTACTGAATCCAATTAAAAAAACACACACACAAGCACACACGCACACACACACCCACACACACACACACACACACAAGGAGTAAAATCTCTCTGTAATCTCTCTGGCTAGGATGCTAACTTGGAAATACTAGCACTTACTGTGATATGTAGATGACCTTTGACTGGAATTGTCTTGACCATTTTAGGAACCTTGCCCCAAAGATATATTTGCTGATATTTGAAAACTGATTTTTCAAATTTGAGCATTTAAAGTCTACAAATTGACAATGATCCAATTTGACTCCTTGATGACCTTACCTCATCCTTTTTTCAATAGTGAGCACTTTATCTAACCAACAAAGAAATTATGACATTGCATATTGTGTACAGCAACACTCTAAACAAAACATGGACGAATATACATACCAACATGATATCCCCTTTCTGGGCTCAGCTAGGGATTCACGACACTACTTTGGACACATACTCATACAATGGTTGTCACACATAGTGCGTCTTATTTATTGCTTAAATACAAAATATCTAATTAGCGAGCTTGCTTCTCAAATGCATAAAAGCTACTCTTAATCACATGTATAGATCCCTGCAGCACATGCATTATTGAGATGGTCAGCTGAACAGGTACTTAATGGTATTAGAAAATGAGACGCCAACAACAAATTTTCTTAACTCTTATGTCTGTACACTAAATTGATAAACCAGAGTCCAGTTTTAGGAGATGCTTAAAATGTCAAAATGTTGATATCTCTTTATTATTGTCCAAATCAGTATGAAAAATATACCACTCAGTTGAGTCTGAACATGCCTAATTTTGGATCAATGGTTTTGGAGATAACCAATGAATTTCAAGCAGCGAGATGTGTTAAACCATATTTGTTAAGGGTAAAGTGTGGTTAATGAAGCCAGAATGGTTTAGTTATATTGGAATTGGTTTCTGTGTGTATCTATGAACACTATCTTCTTTGGCCAAAATTCCCTTTAAATTTAACCAGCGTTAGGTTGCATCAATGTATTTAACCGAGTGTTATGATCAAAAACCCACAAAGGCTACTATTAAAGGTGCGTGTTCCGATTGTCCTTGGGACCCCCCTGATTTACCCGGAAGTAGTACGGATTTTTGTATCAGATGAAAGGCCATATTTTTCTCATCGTCGTCCCGAAATTTGAGCCTTCAAATCCATTTCATTCTCAAGATATAAACAAAAAAGCACCGTTTTAGTGGTTAACCGTCAATATTAGCACAGTATTGAATAGGGCTTTGCAATATGCATTATTGCTTCTACCATAAAAACCGCAAGTTTGTTTCCCACAGTACTTGAGGTGGAGTATGTACAAGTGCCAGGCTCTCATATCAAGTAAAGAACACAATAGGCATAAATCGGAACAAGCACCTTTAATCAAAACAAGCAGGAAAACAATTTCCACCCCAACTTTTGCAGAGGTTTGGTATCTGTCCCTAACAAACTAAATCTAGAGAGTAATCTACAGTAATTAACTGGCTATACACAGGGGGTCTCCGAAAGAACTGTTACCATCCAGAAATCTTGGGGCTTTGCATATGAGGTTGTGTATTGTAAGCTTGTTTAAGACAAAAGCAGAGAAAATTTTGTTTTGTAATTTGTTCCAGGATTATCATGCATTATTGCCTATAATGTGAAGAATTTCATACTTCAAAAACATCGCACAGTATCAGAGTTGATTGCAATATACCTCACTCTGTCACTCATGTTTGTTCATTTGTGTGTGTGATGTCCAAATCACAGTGGAAGATCTTAATTGAAAATGGCTGATAGTTTGTTTTTTCCTCATTATCAGGCTGGGAAATTCCTCTTGGTGACTGGTACACCTCAGAGTCACCAATGGTGTGGCTAATGGGTTGTGGCTCTATACAATTAGTTTTGGTTGCAAGTTCCACAGATCTATGAAGGAAGTGCTTTATTGTACAACCAATACCCAGTCTGAACTGTTGAGGTTGACCCATTCTTTCCTATCAAGGTAACAACCTTTGAGCTTGCTAGATGGCTGTATAACAAAAAATGCTTAGGTTTGAGGTAGAGTATGACCATTGCTTTAAACACATCTGTCATTGATCAGAATGATCATAGGGATACTGCGACTGCAGTGTAATGGATTGAGTAGCAAAGTGATTCTGGGGAATTATCCCGATCTCAAAGGGGGATTGGGCTAAAGGTTATCATAACTTCTTGGCGAGCTTTTGAATGTATGAAGTTCATCCAAGGTTTGCAGGAAGCTATGCCAGGGCTGTGACAAGACATTCAAACAAGGTTTGATCTCAAAATAATTGCACAGAACAATTGGTGCTGTTTACAAATTATAAATGATGAGAAAATAACATATAAGTCTAGAAGTAGCGGAGAAACGATTTGCCGCAGAGGCAACATTCGTACAGGGGAGGAAAGAAGCAGAAATTGAGAAATAAAAGTAGGTATAACTGTACTTGAAATATCTACCAACATTTGGCCATATCTACTGACTTAAACAGGTATAGTTTTAGTCAAGGGGGACGTGGAATCCCGTTGTTGAGATTTCAATGATTAAAGCATCACACCTATTTAGAGACCTTAAGTATGTCCAGAGAACAAGAAAAGTTTTGATGGAGAATTCCAGGGGTGGCAGATGGCCCCAGCCATCTGGTTTCAAAATGGCTGCCATTTTGGTAGATTTTCAAATTCAATAACTCGAGTTGTGGAATGTGCTAGGGAAGTTGTTTTGGTGTTAAAACTTATCTTAAACCCCTAACAACTCTACTTAAAGCATAACGCTAGATTAGAGGAGGAACATTAAGACTGTCAGCAATTTTGTTTTTCAAAATGGCCGCCAATACCATGTTTATTGTACATTTCATCAGTTATTTTAGTGGTGAGTTTCATCAAATTTAATTATGTGACACAGTCTCAATTTATATTTTACCAAATTTCTTAAATATTTGGTACCCGTCGTATTAGTCAAGGGACTGGGGAATCCGTGGTTTCAAAATGGATGCCCCATTTTGGTATATTTTCAAACATAACGCGAGTTGTGAATGTGCTAGGAAGCTAGTTTTGGTGCCAAAACATGTTAAACACCTACAATTCTCTGGAAAGGATTAAAGCTAGATTAAAAGGAGGAACATTATAGATGGCAGCCATTTGTTTTTCAAAAATGGCCCCAATTTTTATTGTACTTTCAGCAGTATTTAGTGGTGAGTTTCATATAAATTTAATTATGGTGAAGTCTCCATGTTAAAATAGTAAAGATGTATATAAAGATGTTTCCATTTTGGTAAGAGTAAAAATGATGTTTCAATCCATCTTGTATACTGGTATTTCAAAATGGCAGCCATTATGACTTTGTGTACCCTATCTTACCAACGCTTTGTTTCCACCCTGCTTACGATTTGATACCAGTGGGTAGCTATGTCCTCTTCTTTCCATTATTACCAAAAATTATGAACAAACGTAGTATGGCATCACAATGATGTAATAAAATTATGTAAGTTCGCAATATTTTCATGTCTATTCCAAAAAAATAGCCAAAAATCCAATTTACATATAAAGGTAGGAATATTGGGATTTTCAGCTTTAAAGGTGGAAATTGACTAGTTTTACATTACATAAAGTTGTAATAATTACGAATAATAATATTGTACCATAAAAGGGTACCATAAATTATCGTGGGTGCAACCCCCCCCCCACACACACGCGCGGCACATACTCAGTGATTTTGACGGCATACCCTAACCCCAGTGAAGGTGCTAAATTTACCAACAAAAAATGCCTAAATTATGAAAAAAAGAGGAGAAAACACGTACCTGGAGCAGTTTGCGAAAGCTATTGTCGTTTTAACGCACCAGAGGAAAAGTTTAATGGGGTGCCATGCCAATCCCCTTGGTAAGACGATGGCTAAACAAGATAACAAAAATACTGTCACAATACATGTAAAGCTTCCTGTAGGGTAGTCAGTGAGTGTTGTGTTAGAGTACGCTATTTGGTAGACTGACCTTTAACACTGGACTGTGTAGTGTTAATTGGTGTGATTCCACAAATATGATTTATAAAGAACAAGCTCACTATTATAATTCACTTAGCACGAGTCCTATAATTAAAGACCAGATAGGCAGACGTGCTCAAAAAACAGCAAGTGAGCATATTAAAACTTCTTTAAAAGTGCAAAATTTGGGCTACTTTGGAGTTGTTTAATTGTATGAGCCCCACAAATATGGATTCATCATGAACAAGCTCACATCAATCCACTTCGGGTTTATGCTGTTTATCCCAAATCATGACAATGTAAGGTTCTAAATCACGGTTGTCGTCTTCATACTGCCAGGATGGGCCCGGGGCGTGGTGAGGTCAACAAGTTCTTAGAATTCAGAATCGATGGAACATCCAGTAAGTTCTGTACAGTTAAGTCCATTATACATTTGCACTAATGTGACACATCAAGACTTGGCACAACCACTTCACAAATGAATTATTGCATCTGGAGCAGGAGGCAAATGTCATTCACTGGCTGGAATTTGTCATCCACTAAATCCCATCTGTAGTAATTGGGTCGCGACAACTTCTGGATTGAGATGTATTGACCTAATATCGCCGTAGTGGATCGCATGTAGCTAATAAAAGTTGCTCTCTGGTAGGAGGCAGACATACGATGTGCTGGTTTCTTGCTTGTTGTACTTGGCGAACAAAACAAAATCCTCATATAAAGAAATAGCAGGTCTCGCCAGCTTCCACAAAACAGATACAATTGTACATCTGCCTACATTTGTTAATTTTTGTATCGAGTTAAAATACAACTGACACACAAATGCTTTGGTGGCAGGCTAATAGGATTGCTTCGGATTATGTTATGCCACTCCGAGCTGTGAAAGCGCATATACCTTGTCATCATCTGAGACCAAATTCTTTCAAGTCCTTCAAACAGTCCGTTTCATTTGCCACGCCAAGATCCCCGTGACATCTCGCCATGATAGGCATGGAAAAGGGGAACAAATGCAGACTCGGAGCATCAGGCATACCGGTGGCATATGGTCTTCTTTATTCTACCGCGACAAAAAATGTATCAATACAGAGGTTTGGGTAGCGTAGAACGGCTAGTAGAAAGGACGTGTGTATGGTGAATAAATTCTCATTACAGATTGTGGCATCAAAGTATTGTGTAGCATTAGACTATGGAGAATGAGCTTTGTGTGTTGCTTCTTGGATGCTGGGGAGCCTAATGACTAATTCAATTTCTCGATGTGTGGATTTACAAGGCCAAGAAAACAAGGCACAACAGAGGGTCGGTCGACCCCGAATAGAGCTGACACTTAACAGCTATCATGCGAGGCCCACTACACTACAATGTTTTGGTACAATGAGAGTGTACCCTCATCCGACGTTACCCCAGCCAATTACTATGGGTAGGATATGGTGAATAGCAAATTCAATCCAGTGATGACATCTTTGCCCCCTTTCCAGATGCAGTAATTCACTTGGTGAAGTGTGATTGTGCCAAACTTTGATGTGCCAATAATTATGCCAATGTGGAAAGAAGAAATTCTACGAACGTGTGGATGCTCACTACAACACACCCCCCACTCGAGGTCTGATGAATGAAGAATGCAGGAAAGAGTGGACCTAACCAATTACCACACTGCTAAAATGAACCGCAAAAAAAACAAAAAAAAACATGTTTTACAATGGCAGGTGGGACTCACAATGTGCAAATAAACTGTACCCAAAAAAATGTATTTTAAATGCTATGAGATCCCAGGCTACCAGTTAAAACGCATGGTTTTTTGATGATCATTTTACCAGTACATCTAAAAGACTGATGATGACGGGCAGTGATAGAGTAGAAAACTTTAACAATTGTGTTGAATCTCGGTTTTACACAAAGTGGAATGTGGGACTCATACCAATTAAACAACCCCATTGCATTTTGCAGGACGGGTAATTAATGTTCGCTGTATTTTATTTTGGGCACCTTTTTTTTTTTCTACCTCATCTAATCTGCTATGACATAGGACTCATGCAAATGGTTATGCGCTTTGTTCTTGATCAGATAACATTAGTTGTACTCATACTAAATAAACTATTCCCAGTGCATTTTAATGTAAAGACTCATACCAAATAGACTACTCACATCCAGTTAAAATTACAACAAGTCATGGACTAAACCTACAGGCAGTTTTAATGGAATCATACAAAATAGACTGCGCTACAGTTCTATGAGTGGTGTACTCATGGGTTGTTCTACGTACAATTGTATTTTCTTTTAACAACATTTAATTCAGATGTTTAGTAATGTGTAATGTAAGTAGAATTCATCTCCACTGGTCCGTTCCAATACAATGTACGATATGAACAAGGGTACTATAGTGCCTTTACCTTTCTTGGTCAGTGACAAACACTTGCGATTCAGTTCCCCAAAGTATATTAAATCCATGAGCGTTGATTGAAAGCCTGGGTTTAACGTGTGTGGCAGGAGATATAGTCATCTGAATCATACTCCACCGGTTAAAACGGTGAAGAACATAGCCTCAGTTGCATCTTCAGGCCACATTAGTTCACGCTTTATTCGTGTTGTCTGTGGAAGCCCGGGACTTTTACACCGATGTAAAAGAAGATTAATACGCGGCTCCTAGACGACAATGAATAATGTGTGACGAGTCAATGAATCAAGTGCCTTAATATTCTTTACCGTTGTAGGTGGAATATTGATGAGTCCGGCCAGACTATAAAAACGTCTACACCGGGGCAGTTAATGTAGAAGTAAAATACTTGCTGACCGGGTTGATATCGTGAAACTTCCGTGGAAGCCAAATGCATTCAGGTCTATATCATAAATGCCTATGACTAACGGTAGCCTGAAATAGTTACCACAAAAGAATTTACAGTGTCAAAAATGCAGCCATGTGAAATACAAATTATACAAGATGGATTTGAAGAATTTCTATTAACCTCAAAAAAACAAAATCAGAAACAACCCTTAAAAAGGCCTTTTTTCAAAAAATAAAAAAAGTAAACATAAAATTAAATTTGTATGAAAACTCATCACTAAATTTTCTGCTGAAAATGTACAATAAACATGGTAATTGGCAGCACTTTGAAAAAAAACAAAATGCCTGCTGGTAGTAATGTTCATTTTATCCTTTCCAGGGTGTTTATCATACGAGTTTCGGCACCAAACTAGGCTTCCTGCACATTCACAACTCGAGTTTATTTGAAATCTGCCAAATGGCGGCCATTTTGAAAATCACGATGGCCGCCATCTGCCACCCCCCCTGGGAATTCTCCATCAAACTTTTCTTGTTCTCTGGACCTACTCAAGGTTTTCAAATAGTGTAATGCTTTATTCATTGAAATCCCACAGGACTTCATATCAAACCACAAGTCCCCCTAACTATTCCTAAAAAATGTTGAGATTTTTATATCACATCTGAACCGTTAGCCTAATTAGTATCCACTGTGCGCCACTCTTAACGTGCAAAGAGCGTCACCATTCTGTAAGGAATTCGCAATGTTTTTTGTAATTTCTGTCCGTAAACGGACAGAATTACAGCAACAGTACCTTGGGACCGTGGAAACGAGCAATTGCTGATAACACCAAACCAACCGCAATATCGGATCAGGCTCAAGGATTTTGAAGAAAAGCGTTTTTCTCAAGGATATCTAGTGATCTCTGAAAATAAAACAAAGGTGCTGAATCCACAAAATGCACCTTTACATGTTTGTTGGCCATGATGGTCATGCAACTTTTACCAATATCAACCAAACTGGATACCCCTCAGAAGTGCCCCCATTGAAAATAGCCAGATGTTTAGTTCAATACAGTATGCACCCATTGTTTAGAGAAACCTATCATATTTCATCTGTAATATCCAGTGAAGTCCATTCTTTGGGAATTGCTAATTAATTGGGAGATTGATTCCCATGGCATGCAGCCACACAAAAAATGTCTTTAAATGAAAGGGCCAGACTCGCTATATATGTTGTGATGTGTGTGTGGTTTAGTTAGTCGGCGTGCCTGTCATTAGCGTGTTGAAAATTGAGGTTATCTGTGATTTACATTGAACGAACATGTAGAACCTGACTGTGCCGGTCAAGATTTTATTCTATGGGGGAGATACTCGGTGAAAGATTTTCTCTGACTTTTCTGATAAGTTATTGACCATGTCCCGACGTAAATTGCATAGGCTGTCTTTTTTTTGTTCGCTTGCTTTCTTGGTTTCTATTATTTGCATGATTGTTTACATTCTCTACTGCTTGCATTTTTTATATATCTTGCTTATTTCTTCCTTTTATTTTTGCACACTCTCCCCCCCCCCCTCCTTGCAATGAACTTTTACAAATTTGCCATAATTTTTCAGTGGAATACCTGATTGTGGTACTTCCACATTTGGCAGGCCACTAGACTGAAACAAGACCATTGTAAAAGCTGCGGTCAAAGGTCATGTAGAGCTTTCTAGGGGTCATTGAACTTCTTGCATTTGTTGTATACTTTGGGTTGAAGTTTGCTTTAACTTATCCATCATAGTTGGGGCAACCCAAGATAAATTTCTAGGCTACTTTTAATCAGATGACCCATCTGCAATTGGCCGTATTCATGTTTGTTCTTTCTGTTTCCTCTTGTGTGTCCATAAATTAGATAGCTAAGAAAAAAATGAATGTGTGTATCATGTACTAAAAGATAAAAATGTAAATTTAAAACACATTAAATATACTTAAAAATTCAAAAATATTTGAAAGTGAATGAACAGTTAAAGGCACTATCAGTGATCCACTCAAAAAAGGGGGAAATATTTGAATAAATAGCTTAAGAATGAAGGAATAAGTTTGTAGAATTGCTATAAGTTACCGTTTCCAACTTAAAAATTGACAGAAAAGCGGGAAAACAGCAGTGTTCAAAGATTTGAATCTCCATTCAATTATGTGTTTTAGTAAAGTGTCCGTCGCAAGTAATGACTAAAATATCGTTTTGTTCCTTATTAGGTTGATTTTGGTCTATAATGTGTAGAGTGTTCTAAGGATAACTATATACTCTTAAAGATGCAGATTTTTTTGATTAATGATTTAGCCAAATCACTGATAGATTCCATTAACAACCTAGAGTAGCCCTAAAATATTGCTAAGTACTTGTGGCATTTGGCATTTCAGAACTCACCAATGCTCCAGCATATAGAGAGAGGGAAATTGCCAATTTTCCACTTTTTCAGTCGTTGCTATATTTCCTTTCAAAAGCTCATGACTCTATTCAGATTTTAAAACAAAGCTTGTAATATTGAATGCCACCAACCTAAAATGAAAACCTTTTTCAAACCTCTTTAAAAACAGCCTAATTGTCACATGTGAGGTGATGGACAGGCTGGGGCCAAATGGCAGCCATAGGCCATCCCTCTGAAATCAATACTCACCCGCAGACACTACCCAACATCCCTTACAGAGGAGGGGTGTTGTATTTCATAATAGAGTTAAACAATGGGTATTCATTCAAATCATCCCCCCCCAATGTTAAGACTAAAGCTTCTTTGGACACCTGGCGGAGGGGCACTGCTTCAATGGAAGTAAAGCTCCCGGGTACAGCTATATGCAGCAATCAAGACCCCTAGTTCATGACTCTTCTGCAGTTTTTACCTCTGAGTTTAAGCATGCTTCAGTTCTAGGACTCTACTTTAATAAAAATATAAAAATGTAGCACCTAAGTTACAATTGCAAACTGAATGTTTTACTCAGCTCAACCAACCCTTAAAATTCAAAGTCCCAAGACCTTAAATTGTCAAAATTCATGTTTGAGGACACAATTCACCAAAAATCGTAAACATACCCCATGGGACTTCCACACTGTATGCCACACCTCTTGGTCTACCCAAACCAACCAAGTCTGTTCTCCACAGATAATTGATTTGCAGCCCACAGTCTTCATCAATTTGCATGACTATTGCACTAATTTAGGACCCAGTAGTAGTAATACTAGATCTGGCATGAGATAGCCTACAGGTTGTAGCGTCAAAGGTCCATTTCTATCATACAGATGCATTTTCATGTCTGCTCGTATCCCCATGAATGACTTAGTATTAATCTTTAACTCTCGATTCCTGCTTACTGGGGTAAGCATGGTACATATGACTGATAATTTATCTGGTAAAAGAATCACTGGGCCCAAGGCTTCCACTGGGTTGTGCATTGTGCATGGTGTGACCTTGTAACCCTATGTGACCTCTGACATCGTTAGGCCCACCATGTTAGGCAAAGCTCTCCACACAAAGAAGCGGGACACAGTACTCAACGAGACCTTGAGAACCATCATGCTGCCTCCGTCCGACTCCATCTGAATTCCTTACCAGTGCTTTCAGGCATGGACACCTGCAGTACTTCGGAGAGAGAACACCACACGCATAAATTAGTGAAAAGGCCCTGCTGGACAACAAGCACCTGCTCATAAAACGTCAAGAATCACCCAACTCGGTAGGAAGAGATGCGCTCTCGCCGACCTTTCTGCCGACACGCTGTATTACTAACCTCGCAAGTTCCCCTTTTAACATTTTACAGCATGGGATTCTACCTGGTAGATACCCCAGACCAGGATCAACTCTCTATTACACCTACTAAGACATGAACTACCACCTGGCAGAATCTCCCACGCAAGGAATGGGTCACCTAAAACCAGATTCGCACAGGAGTCGGTCGCTTCAATAGCATAATATGCACGGATGGGGGCTGCGGTCATTGCCAGCCTGCCAATGTGGTTATCCATCAAACTGCGGATCAATCTCAATGAGGCCAATGCTTACAACATATTTAGCTGCAAACATATGGTGATGCTGCTCAACGCAAGAAGATAAGAAGAAAAAGAAGGCACATTCACTGCCAGGCGATACAAGTTATTAAAGTGCAGTATTTTTAGTGGTCATAAATCAACAAATAATGCGTTGCAGTGTCGCCTACATGTCTTAATACAATGGTATACAACAGGTCAGTACGGAAAAGTGATTAAAAAGGTGTTCAAGAAGTTTATAAATCACAAGACATTTCATGATCATCATGCTAAAATTCACATATAGTACTAGTGCTTTGTGGCTTAAATGAGTGTATACAAGTCCAGGTTTTGAGGGATCACAATGACCTCATTGCGGTATATATATCCAAAATGGTTGCATTGTGGGATGGACTCAATACACCATTTGGATGTTAGTTTGTAGCTCATAGTGAAGTAAAAGTATAACAATCCAAGTTAGTCAAGGAAAGCTTCAGATGCAGGGGCTACTATCTTAAGAAAATCTGATTGATCCTTACAAGGAATCAATGCTTTGAATTGAAATGGGCAGTTAAAAAACGTCTATAACTACACGTGCGAGAAAACAAAAAGTTGTCTCAGCATTTGTCGTTAATTCACGTGGAAAGTTTAAATTCTCAAGCTGGTACTATTTGATCTTCTTTGCTCATGATTCTGTTATATTTGTTCTTATTCCAAGAAGCTCAGTCCTCAGGATATTTATAATCTTTAAAGTAATATTTGATGTATTCCATTTTTATGGCATGTGTGTGTACTTTCATCTTGCAAATCTATTCCATGCAGATGTTTTTTTTTTTTAAAATTGTAGTTGATGCATCGCCGTTTTTTGGTTCATATTATCTACAATGTATTCCAAACGGCAATTATTTTAAACAAATTCGTTTGATTTCTGACTGTGCTGTTTTTGTATGTATGCGCAAGATGTTTGCCCTAATGCGCCCAATAGTCACTGTGTTGTAATTTCTGTTTGTTTTTTTTTTTTTTTCTTTTTTTTTTTTTTTTTTTTTTTAATTTTTTAGAAAAAATACAAAATTAAAAAGTTCTTTCAAGAGTAGGAGGAATTTGCATGTAAGGACCAGGAACACATAACATTGCTTAGACAACATTCAGAGATATAAAATCTCAACTTTTTTGCAGGCAAGTCGGGGGAGGAGGCTGTGGATAAAGAAAATGCCCCTTTAATTGAAAGTCATGTTTAATTCTTTCTTTGAGCACACAGACAGCTTATCGTACTCTCCAAAAAGTAAGACAGGTTTCTTGAATCTAGAGTAGGCGTCGCGTAGTTGTGTTCATTGTTTTTTGGGAGGAGGAAACCACACACTTCTCATGCGTAATGTGGATCCTTATAGAATTCACACCACTAGATTCCCATAGACTTGCTGTACAAAATTGTCTCATCAAAATCACCTGTTCTTGACCATAAAGCAATCATCATCTTAAATATGGAATTTTGGGATGAATAGGACTGTGGTTGGAAAAAAAATGACAATTTTTTTTTTCAAGCTACAGATTGTTGAAGATTTTGGCCAAACATCTCCCCCCCCAATTTCCAGATATTTTAGCCTGTGTTGTTGAATATATTTAGTAACAGCTTAAAACCAATGCTTGAATTCTAAAACCATGCAAGTGCTTCTGGGAAGTCATTTTGCAATTTAAACCAAATGTATCATATCAGCAAGGCCCTTCCGTTCAGTGTAATTGTTTTTAAAGTATCATTCTAGTATTGATAATCTGAGTTATTTGATTTTACCTAAAAGCATGCTACTTCTAGATGAAATATTTATGGTTGCTAAGTACAGGAAAAGTGTCAGGTTGATTTGAAAAACAAATTTACATCCCTCTTTAGAATGTGGAAATGGAAATTCTATAGAGCTTTTTCAACCTGAAGTTTGACTTGTACATCGATTACTTTCTACAGCTGTGTGGCATGTGTATCAGTTAACACCTTCTTCGATTGCTTGTGTGTGCGATGCAATGACTTTAATTAAACTAGAGTACTTTAATACTGCTATATAACAAGGTGGCGTCACTTTCAAGTTGAATGGAGTGCAGTGTCATTAAAACGTGATAGCTGCAAGTTCAAACACAGCCGATGGGGTTTTTCAGCAGATTTTTAACCGTCCTTCCCTGAGAGTCAACAGAACACTTCAAAAATTACTTTCAGAGAGAATAGCTGTAAAAATCTGAAATGAGCTTTTGCAGCTGATCTAAAAAGACAGGAATACACCTGGGGGGTTCTCACTTTGGGTTTGGGTAGGGATGTGCGGCCGGGTGTTTGAACCACTATCCCGAAAGTATAACAAGAATGACAGATTTGCTACCCATTCTTATACCTGTTTTGGTGGAGGTTTTGGGGCGAAGCCCCAGAAGCTGAGAGAAAACTATTTGTTAAACTATTTGAGAGAAAACTATTTGTTAAACTATTTGAGAGAAAACTTTTTGTTAAAATGTATTTGGAGCCATTCTGGCAGCACTATTTTTCACACTCAAGGTTTGCATGCATTCTTCATACCCAATTGACCACTGGAAAATACACTTGCAACAGAAATGCATATAAGCCCCAGAAGCTGAGGGAAAACTAACTGTTAAAATGTATTTGGAGCCATTCTGGCAGCACTATTTTTCACACTCAAGGTTAGCATGCGTTCTTCATACCTGATTGACCACTGGAAAATACACTTGCAACACAATTTCACCACAAAATAGTGGATTTTCTTGTCAATATTTCTGTAAAATTTGGACATTTTTATCCAAAAAATCATCAAAAAGTGGACCTTTGCCCCTTTGTGGAATTTGGGGGGGGGGTGCCATAAGGGACCTGGTATACAGTCCCGCTTTTCAGCCAGAGGGGGCAACTTGCTCTCCCCCACCCCGGACTGTATGCCACTGGTTGTTCCTCTTTGAAGGCTTGCTGCAAATACTTCATATTTAGCCCACTATCACCTCATCAAACCTGAAAATTTGGTACAAGTAGAAATATTTTGTATATCAATTTTTACTTGCTGTGTTTGAATATTTTTTATTTGACATTTTTAAAATGGTTGTTACAAACCACGACAGGCGACACATGCGGTCCGAGGACCGATGTATTTTTTGACTAATTAATATTCTCAGTGCATAAGATTCAGCACATGTTAAATGCCAATAGTAAGATGACATACAAATATGTATTGTGTTTAAATATTAGCTAAATTGGGCCAGGCAATGAGGCTATATGGATTATGAAATTCTCCTTCAAATATAAACTTAAAATTTTATGCTGATATTAAAATTCATTATTAATTACATATTCTCAGAAATAGCATTATATATATAAAGGTGGGAAGATATAGTTCTGTTTTTCCTCTATGAAATATAACATTTTTTGTCTGGATTTTAACACCTCAGTATCAGTATACATGGGAGTACTATGTAAAACAGTTTACAATGTGTCAGTTTGTGTGCAACAGTAAGATATTTCACACATTAGCATGGGCTATGTGTTGGCAAAATTCCCAGATGGAATATCATCAGGAGTCTCATGTTTTTTTTCAGGGGGAGTAGGGATGGCTAATTGAATAGCACATTTTCTGATGGAGACTGGTATAATTATATTCTGTGTCTAGCAGTAAGTGTATCTGAGGGATAGTCTGTCATTTTAATAGTCTGGACAAAAAATTGAGATTCTGATGGTATTAATTAACCCTAACGACACATCTGTTTCTAGGCTATATCCTGGGAGAGAGTGAAGGAAAAGCGTGAGGGGGAAGGAGAAAATTTGGAAATTTGGGTTGGTTTCCATTACAAACTATGTTACCGTGCCCGGGACATAGTAATGCATTGTATGCTTACATCAAACGTATTTTGTTTGGAGCAAAGGTACCTATTGGTTTTGGAGATGTTTGGGGACACATAAGGTATCATACGAAAGCTAAGAAACTAAGAAATCGATCAGTCTAGTTTATATTTTGAGCGGAATCCTCAACGACAATATAAAGTACTGAAACTATAAAAATCTGTCAATGGATTGCCATTTGTTTTTGATTGTGTTACAATGTTAAAATACTGGACATGTACCTATGTAAAAGTGACGTGTTACTAAATGATTGGCATTTTGTAAAAAAGCTAAGGAATCAGACTCTAAATAAGCTTGTTTATCTTGTGAGGTTAATGTCACGGCAAAATTATGAGCTGAGGGGGTGGAGGGTGAAATGACTAGTGTGTACAAAATCCCCTATACCCGAAAAATAGCTTCTTGCGTGCTCTATCACACTTGTATGGAAGATGTGCTGCAATAGTTTGTAATGGAAGGGGAGGGGAGGCTGATGGGACACTTTCAAATGCAGTTGGTCCTTATTCATTACTTTTCAGACCTTTTATCATGCATATTGTCCCACCGTACAGGTTATTACACAAATAGAGTGTAGACCTATCTTCCGATGCATAGGCGACAACAACAAATGATGGATGGTATTGGATGAAAGTCTAACATCATTGGATCCCCATAACCAATAGTATATCTTTTTGAAAGACCTTTACTGTCAAGTTTCTAGATTTTGTGGCATGATTTCACTCAGTGGACAGCCCCATATTTTGAAACAATGTCCAAAGGCACTTTACAGTTAATTTATTTAATGTCAATTTCATATCAAGAATGTAAACAAGAAAACTAGGTAGAATAAAAGTTCATAAAACAAAGAGGAAAATAAAGATGTAAAATGATGAAAAAAGATAGGGAAAAATCGGAAATATATATAAAGTACAGTCCCATATACTATACAAATGCATGCATGATTTAAAGGTTAAATTAAATCAAACAAATATGAAATTATTTGGTCAAGCCACATGATTTAGACGAATTTAATAAAAAAAAAAAAAAAAAAAAAAAAGAGGAAAAAAAAAAAAAAAAAAAAAAATATTAGGACAAAAATGAGCTGGTAATTGTGTAGAAAAAATAGCATTGATCAAATATGAATACAATTGACCAAGACTAAATTAAGTTTACAACATACATTTACCATTTTATAGACGAATTCTTACTTAACCACCCAAGTAAATATACAAAAATAGTTTTAATTAAACAGGAAACCTATTTTTCCCCTACTCTTTTATGTTTTATTACTCATCCACACCATGTTTTTGATTTGAAAATCTGCAGGTAGAAGTTGTTGATGTAAGTAGCAGAAATTTCTGCATGTTTCGATTGTTTAGTGGGAAGCTCCAATCATGGGGGATGCTCTCTTCATTCTTGAATTAAATAGAGCACCCCCCCAAAAAAACAGTGGCAAAATCTCTGGCACTGGTTGACGTAGATGTCATCAAAAAGATAGTCATGACAGAAACTTACATTTAAATGGTAGCATCTCTGACATCTTGGTTTGGTTTGGTTCACTTTTTGGGGGAACTTCCCTCGCCTTTCACCAATGAGGTCTCGTTCGATCCCCGCAGGGGCTCTTCTCGGTGGCTTGAATGTGAATTTGGTTTCTCGATCATACTTCACTCGCCGCGGTTGTCTCCGGTTACTCCGGTTTCCTCCTGCTTCTAAACTCAGCTCTTGGCATAATCTGTTCTGGTATTATTATGGTTTCTCTGATTGTGCTGAGTGCTTTCATGGCTGCCGCACAGAGCCTTGAGCACGTTACGTGGATATGTCGTGCCTTAAAAATACACAATTATTACTTATTATTAAATTTTTTTAAATTATTTTGGCCTGAAGTTGATTTGACCTTGGAGTATTTTGCATATATTTCATCATTTTAATTGAAAAAGATTTTCAAATTAATGCACTGAAAAACCATACTTCCCTAAAAAGCTATTAGGCTTACAAGTTTTTAACATACAAGAGCTTGGTGGAATTGTGATGGGCATTTTATTCAAAAGGACCGGCCAAGTATAAACTCTCAACCTCGTGTGGGCCAACATCACTGAAAATCCTATGCACTTGTAAAAGTGGGGAGTACATATGATTTCTCGAAGATCCATTTTGTCTTGGCTCACCACTGAAGTAAACTTGTATGCACGGGAGAACACATTAAGACACTTTGTTACTCGTCATTGAGTGTGAATCAGTAAGAGTTTTTCACACTACCTGACAGTGATGAACAGCTGTACATGAACAATGGAGCAGCACGAGTACGTCACGGAAGAAAGATTAGATTCGACAGACAAGGTCCCCGATTCAATCATGGTATGTTGAGAATACAGTTGACTTGGCGTTTATTAGACGTCCAAAGTGAAGGGGTGGGATGTACGTGCAAGCATAATACGATTGCTTTTCATGGTTCTTAGGTTCAGATGAAAAGGGGAAATATATCTATTCAGAAGATTTTTTTCGAGGGCAATGACTGGGCTGGAAAAGATGTTTTACGATGCGTATGAGAACTTTGTGCAGGGAATAAATTGTGGATTGTAAACAGAAAACAGATAAATACAATGTTAACCCTTAAGTGCCACTTAAGGGGGTCCCATGTGGACCCGGATTTCATTTTTCGAGCGCCCTGTTTTAATGGCTAAATTCTTGGGCTAAATGTTTTGCCAAAATTTTATGTAATTGCCTATTATGGCTTAAATATCAGTTTGCATATTTTGGTGTAAAAAACAATTCAAATCGACCGTGGCGTTTTTATGCTATACCATTCAAAACGTGTTTTGCCCCTTAAAATCGTACTAGAGTAATTAAAAAAAAGATTTCAGCAATAGAAATGTATTGATGTTCAGCTATTATGAGTCCAATTTTATGGAAAAGTCTTCCGGGAAGTGGTTTTTCATTTTTTGGTGGGAGAATTTTGTGCACGTCACAAAAATCGGTTTTTGGACTGCCATTTTGAATCAGTACAACCGATTTTCTTTTTTCCCTGTTATTTGGTAGTGTTGACGTACCCCATCAATGACGAGAGTTTGGTAAAAATTCCAAAGGCAAAATGGTTTTCAGAGGGGGTCCACTTGACCCCCCCCCCCCATGCACCAACAGTATTTTTAATGTTTTGTGAGAGCAGGAATCTTAGAAAATGTCCATCCTTTAATCCAAAGTGGATTTCTCCACTAAATATATCTGCATGGGTATAAAAGAACTACAAAAACCTAATACACACAGATTTAGAATAGTGTTTTTCACCTTCATCCAGCTGTACCCCTATTTAAATGCAAATGGCTTGCCATAACTTGCCCATTTCACAAAGTACAATCTAACCAGCTGCAAAGCTAATCGGGACACTGCTTCAGAATTCCTCAGGGTGGGGACTTGTACGATATCTATGTGTGCTAAATTAATCTATTGAACCTGAAACATGCTGCTACAGGAAAGACGACTAATAATTAAATGCTGTGTACTTGATCACGGAGAGTCGCGTAATTTGTTGACACGCTAACAACCCAGACCTCCGTCAATTATCGAGAGTATAGGAGTCTGTAGGAGACTTACGTGAGCAATGAAAAGCAAATATGATATGTTAATGGATAAGGGATTTGGTACGAGAAGCCTCGTCGAATACCAGTGTTAGCACATTTTATTAAAGGCACTATCAGTGATATGCTAAATCAGGCAATCGAAAAAAATCATTAAAAATCAGATTTCTGCATGTTGTAACAATAGGTATCCTAACATACCCTGCAAATTAGCTCAAAATTATAAGATCAAAAGCAACCAAATAAAGACAAAATCTAATATTTTAGTCATTACTGTCCATACGGACACTCATTACAACACATATTTGAATGGAGAATCAAATCTTGAACACTGCTGTTTTTCTTTTTCGGTTGATTTTTTTTTCACTTGGAAAAGATCACTTATGATAATTCTACAGACTTATCCTACACTTTTAAGCTATTCCTGCAAATTCAATATTTTGCTCTTTCGGGTGGATCACTGATAGTAGTGGCTTTAATGTGAACAAAAAAAGATGTCCCAATATACCAGCCTTCTCCAATACTATTCATTTATTCAATTCATGTGTAACTTTAATTCATTCAGAACATGTTTCATATGATACACATACAAAGCATAAGATAATACAATAACCAGTCTTTAGACAAGAATCACAATTCATGAATCGTTTATAGTTGATCATAATATACTTATTCTTGGTTTAGATATATGACACAGAATGTGTAATCAAATCAACCTCACGATCATGATATAATAATGAAAATATAAGTGGAACATGGCAATAGCATAATCGAGGAATCAATGTAGGAGTATCAAGGGCAGTCTGAACGAGGAAAGATCAAAATGAAACCCAGAGGGCTTTAGTGTTTGATCTACCCCTACTTATAAAGAACAACTTTTGAAACATATAATCAAAATTGGTACAAGGACAGACAACGAACATAACAACAATACAAAACAAGAACAGACTAATTGTAAACAAGTATGATCCCAAAAACAGGTATGAACGTTAACCATACACATTGTAAAAGTCTAGAAAAACTGATGAGAAAAACATTATTCGTGAATATAATTAGTATTAGTGTGTTTCTTATATTTTAAGTTGAAAGCTTCTTAGGGTTTGCATGTTTAATGATTTGTCAAGTTTATTCCACACTTTTGGGCCTACATAAACAAATGATGTAGTTAACAATAAATACAGTTTTAGGCGTCTAATAATATGTGCATACGTGTGTTATAGTTGTGTACTTCGCTGTTTTTGTGTGAAGAAAATGCCATGAAAGAATTAGGTAGATTACTGTGAGAATAACGTTACATTCAAAGCGCTATTTGGTAGTGTATTTATATCAAATATTTGATTTTTAAGTCGTGAAATAATGGTTTGGAATGGGAAGGTAAGGTGAATTAGAGCAAATGCGAATTGCTCTTTTTGCAGGTCTGAAGATAAATCGAGTTTGGTTGTTTCTGTACTGGGTACTGGGCATAGGGTTGTGTTTTAAGTCTGTGATATCCCCATGCAATATAAAATATGAGAATAAGGGAGTAATAAGGTGTATTTATTGTATAGAGAGACTAAAATTTTTGAGGGAGTTATTTGAGTATTTAATATAAATGATGGTACGGGGACGTGCCGCCAACATATGTCTCATTTTCAGGCTTTAGTAGTATATGAATGTTCCTTTTTTGGGGAGTTTCCATCCTAACCTGACCCATCTGACTTACTTTTTCTGACAAAATGCCAAAGGGGCAAAAAGTCCATAACTTACAGAAATATTGACAAGAAAGTCCCCAGTTGGTTGGTGAAAATGTTCATTAAAGTCCAAAAAGGACCATTTTAGGGGGTTTTGAGGTATCTTTTACTAAAAGGGTCCACTTACAAAAAAAGTCCATTTTTTCAAAGTCCTGCACCTCAAAATATTAATTCCTGCATACGGCCCTGTGTGCGGCTTTATTCTGTTAATGTATTTTTTAATTAGGTTTCCCGTTCGATTTCGCACAATGCTCATCCGGAATTCAACAATTGTTTAGTTCAAATGCGTCCCAAAAAATCGAATAAATGTACCATGTGCAAATCGATTTCGTCTTTGGACATCCCAAATAGTAGATGGTCAAACGACTTCAAACCTATGTCATTCAGTTTCGTCCCGTCCTATGAATTTAGTCCGAGGTTCAACGGCGATTATTATGGGTAGTTGGAGTAAGTCTTTGGTCATGGGTTTCAAAAAATTGGTTTTTCAATTCGTCAGGTGATTTCGGGGCAAAAACTACATATACAATTGGTGCAACTTGATGGCACCAAAACAATTCAGACAAAAACTTGTTTTAAGCAAATTATTGATTGCTTTCTATTATTATATATAAAAGGCGCAACTATAGCGTGAAGGGAAATTAATTAAATTAAATCGTTGGAGCAAGAAACGTCATCAGGACTCATTTATATCTCCAACTTATACTTACAGAGTGTTGACTTATAAACGGTAACTTATATATATATATAGGTTTAATAAGGTGGGGCTTGTACTATATATATATAGATATATAAGTAAATTATAGATCTTCTGTGAGAAAAGAAATTGGGTTACTCGAAAACCTCTTGTGAATTACGGCCATGAGAAATATAATACATATATGTGAGAAATTGATGACACGCGGACGTAGAATTAATCGCAAATGAACTTGCGGTGGATGGACTCGAAACCACAACCTTCCGTTTATATCTCGGTGCGCTAATCAATGCCTGCCACACCGGCATGTGATGGGTCCATTCGAGTTTCCACACCATATAGCATTCGATGGCTTAAGGACGTCTATCACGATGGTGATCACATGCCGTGGTGCCGCAATTGATTAGCGCATCCGAGAACTAAACGGAAGGGTGTGGGTTCGAAAGGTACCATCCACAGCCAATTAATTTTGTGCGATTAATTAATGCTACGTCCGCGCTCTTGTCATCAATTTTTCTCACAATATAGATTTATTCTTCCATGGCGTAAATTCACAAGAGGTTAAGTAGTAACTCAATTCTCACATATGTTTTAAATTATTTCGAGTTGATTGTGTATCAGAAGGGCTGATCACCATGTTGATCATTGTCGACTGCATTTCTACGCATTCGAACGATATGGTTGTTAGAAACTACTGAGGACCCCATCACATGCCGTTTCCGGTGGCGCAATTGATTAGAGCATCCGAGATCTTAAACGGAAGGGGTGGGTTCGAGTCCAATCCACAGCAAGTCATTTTGACAGATTAATAATGCTACGTCCGCGCTGGCATCAACTTTCTCACATATTGTATTTATTTCTTCAGGCAGTAATAGTAATTTTTACAAAAAGAGGTGTTTCAGATATTCAAGAGTCAGATATTCAGAAATTTATTAGCATTTTCATTAGGGTGTAAGTAACTCCAATTTCTCACATATGTTTATAAATTATTTCGATGTTGAGTGTGTATCAGAATGCTGACCACCTCGTGATAGGGACGGCATTACATCGAACGCTATGGTGTAAGATAAGAAGAAAATCGAATGGACCATCACATGCCGTGGTGGCGCAATTGATTAGCGCATCCGAGATCTAAACGGAAGGTTGCGGGTTCGAGTCCCATCCACAGGAAGTTCATTTTGCGATTAATAATCTACGTCAGAGCTTCCGCTGTCATCAATTTCTCACATTATATGTAGTTATTTCTTCATGGCCAGTAATTCACACGAGGTTTAGAGGTTTAAGTAACTCCAATTTCTCACATATGTTTAAAAATTATTTGAGTTGTGTTTTATCAGAATGCTGATCACTCGTGATATGGACGGAATACGCATCGAACGCTATGGTGTAGAAGTGTAGAACACTCGAAAGGGAACCCACATGCCGTGGTTGGCGCAATGATTAGCGCCTCCGAGACTAAAGAAGGTTGTGGTTCGAAGTCCCTCCAAGCAAGTTCATTTTGCGATAATAATGTGCTACGTCCGCGCTTTGTCATCTAATTTCTCACATAGATGGATTTATTTCTTCATGGCAGTACTCACAAGAGGTTCAGATATTCAGATTCCGATATTTAGATAAGTGGTATTAGCTTTCATTCAGGTTTAAGTAATCCAATTTCTCACATATGTTTATAAATTATTTCGAGTTGCTTGTGTATGCAGAATGCTGATCACCTAGTGATATGGACGCATTACGCATCAAACGCTATGGTGTAGAAAACCGAATGGACCCATTCACATGCCGTGGTGGCGCAATTGATTAGCGAATCCGAGATATGTAAAGCGAGGGTGTGGGTTCGAGTACCATCCACAGCAAGTTAATTTTGCGATGAATGCTACGTCCGCGATGTCATCAAGTTACGAACATTTTATATATATATTATATATATATATAACCATTTTAAGACCTTGATTACATTGGTTTTACAGTAATGTTTAGTGAGGGTCTGCAAACAGACCCTCACTCCTCAGAAACAAATGCATTACTAGGGTTATATAAGGTATACACGTACAGAAGATGATATTGATTATGTCAAAAGTCAAGTGGGTAATAAATCCATGGCTGTGGATTTATAACAATGGAATCTATCTATTAGTAAAGTTCAGCAGTGTTTTTTCCTGTGTTTGCATACACTGTTGAGTTTCATTTCTTTGTTGAGTGAAGCGAGTGTGGTCTCTAAAGAATAAAGAATTTCTCTTCAAGGCACCAGTGTGCAAGTTTTACTATTGTAGAGTATGGTTTAGCTCTCCTGCCTCAGTATTTCCATGTGATAGAATGTTTGTATATTCTTGGCCTTTAATTTCCAAACGTATTCGCTCAGGTTAGTTGCGTTACGATGTTCTTAATTTTGAGCTGAGGTGGTCCATTGACACCGGGTTTTGATGTGTTTTCGGTGAGTCCGAACATATGTTTCCTCATATGGTTGTCATGACGCTGTACTGTGGCTTGGTAGAGTGACGCTGCTGGTAGAGAGTCTTCTATTGAGTGGGCATTTTCGGTTGCGTTGGCAGTTACAATTATTATATGTGGTGCGTTTAAGCTTGGTTGAGAACACGTTTGTTGTGTGATTGATATGATTTGTTGGGACATTAGGCCTACAGATATAGCTTAATTCACCGGTTTCGTTTAGCAGTTTATGGAGTTGGTGGCCAGGTGGGAAGGATTTGTCAAGAAGATTGAAGAATTTCTTGCCAATGTTAGTTTTCACATTGTCACTATAAGGCGGGTGAACCATGTGATGTGTTTACGAGCACGCCGTGCGATTCTCTGGTTTGGCGTTCCACTTTTCGTATTTAAGATTTATTTGTACCCACTTTTGTGAGTGCATCGTGGTAGCAGGGTTAGGCGCGTTCAAACAAAGTTGTATTGCTGGGATATTCGAGACAGTCGTTTGTGATCCCCGCTGGAATGTTTTTTAGATTGGAGGGTGGATGATTACTGTCTATATGAACATATACAATGGTGTGTTGTTAGCTTTCAGGGAAGGGTTCATAAGTGCCGGAACGTAGGTTTTCAAAGTGAATATCCAAAAAGTCAACAGTTTTTTGGTGGCTTTCTAATGTTATACGCGGTTGTTGTCCGAGAACACTGACATCTATTCTTCTTTTATTATTTCAATTTGTTAGGTGTTGATCTGCAGACAGCTAAACCATCATCTCGGTACAATCATACATTGATGTTGAGTTGTTGGAGTTGTGACAGGAGAATATAGTCCAATGAGCTCACATGTTTCCGCCAACCATCAAAAGACCCCATGGTGACGTCAAAATCGGGGTTTCTCGTTGACACCATGGAGATCAAGTATATAAAGAGGCTTTCTTGGTGTGGAGTATGATGTGTCGCTCATGGTCTGATGATATCATCATACTTGGAGGCATAATTCAAGGCTTGGTTTAACAGTTCCTCTGATATGGAAGGATAGAGTCACATATATCAAAGCATCTAAACGAAGAATCCCGTCTTGTTTTTAAGGTGTGATACCAAGATATCTGCGTCGTAATTTTTAAATTGGTTAACCGTAGCACGGCTGATTTTGGAATTGATCCGTTCCAGTATTGTTGCTAATCTACAATTGTGATGTGCATGGGTTGATCAGCCTACAAGTGGTTGTTCTGGAAATTGGCTTATGGTCTTTAAAGTGATGAAGGCCTGGCTTTTGGCGGTTTGGTCAATTCTGGTCGCTAAGATCTAAAATGTAGCAAGGTGTTTGTCCTATGAAGCGATGATGTTCTATGGGTTGACGTGTGCTTTTTTATAAACCTGGGTGATGTTCTGTTTCAAGAGTTTGTTATATGGTTTGGACTAAGCTTGTAGAAACTTGTAGTTTTATCCGCTGCACAAATAAGTTCTTGCGTTTAATATTTGAGTATCCTTACGCAATTGGTTTTGGAAAGGTGTGTTGGGGTTGTAAACTAATGTTTTGTTTACAATGGTCCCAACAGTCATCCTCAAAATTCGGAGAAGAAAGAAAAACATCATGGATTAGCTATACGAAGTCTCCACCACAAATACCTGAATAAAAGAATTGAGGAGGGACTGGTTGGACATTGTACAAAACATTGAGTTTCCACACACCAACACACCTTTCCAAAACCAATGCGTAAGGATCTCAAAAATTAAAAACGACAAGAACTTATTTGTGGCAGCGATACTAAAAACTACAAAATTCTACAGCTTGAGTACAACCAATATAACAACTCTTGAAACCAGAACATCACCAAGGATTATAAAAAAGCACCGTTAACAGCAGAGACACATCAATCGCTTCAGAGGGACAAAAACCATTGCTACTCGTTTAGATCTTAGCGACCCCGCCCGAATTGACCAAACCGCCAAAAGCCAGGCCTTCATCACTTTAAACGGACCATAAGCCTAATTCCAGAACAAACCAAATTGTAGGTGATCAAACCCATGCAAATCACAACTGGGAAGAGTAGAAACCAAATACTGGAACGGATCAATTCCAAAATCATCAGTGCTACAGGTTAACCAATGGAAAAATACAGACGCAGTGATATTTCTTGGTATAACAACCTGAAAAACAAGAAGGAGTTTATTCGTTTATCTTGCTTTGATATATGTGACTTCTATCCTTCATATAAGTAGGAACTGTTAAACCAAGCCTTGAATTATGCATCCAAGTATGATGATATATCAGAAAATGGGCACACATAATCACTCCACCACCAAGAAAGCCATGCTTTAAATATGGATCCCATGGTGTAAACGCGAAAACCCCGATTTGACGTCACCATGGCGGGTCTTTGATGGTGCGAAAAATGTGAGCTCATTGGGGATATATCTTCCTTCACAACTCCAACAAACTTAACATCAATGTAGGATTGTACCGATGATGATGGTTAGCGTTCTGCAGATCAACACCTAGAACAAATTGATAATAAAGAAGAATATATGTCAAGTGTTCTCGGACAAAACATACCTGCGTCTATAACCATAGAAGCCAACAAAAAAACTGTTGACCTTTTGGTATTACACTGGACCTACGTTCCGGACTTATGAACCCTCATGAAAGCTAACAAACACACCATGATATATGTCATAGAGACAGTAATCATCCACCTCATAATAAAAAACATTCCAGCGGGGATCAAAATACGACTGTCGCGAATTCACTCAAATAAAACTGTGTTTGAACGCGCTAAAACCTGCCTACCACGATGCATCAACAAAAAGTGGGTACAAAGACAATATTTAAAAATACGAAAAGTGTGAACCCAAAACAAGACAAAATCGCACGCGTGTCGGCGTAAACATCACATGGTTCAACCCCGCTAAGTGATGACCATGTGAAAATAACATTGGCCAAGAACTTCTTCAATTTCTTGACAAATCATTACCACCTGGCCACCAACTCCATAAACTGCTAAACCGAAACACGGTGATGAATTAAGCTATAGCTGTATGCCTACAGTCCAACAAATCATATCATCACACAACAAACGTGTTCTCAACAAGCGGAAAACGCAACCACAGATAAGAATTGTAACTGCCAACGCAACCAGAAAATCCCACTCAATGAAAATGTCTAACCCAGCAGCGTTCATTACCAAGGCCAAGTAAAGCGCAATGGAAACCATATGAGGCGGAAACATAATGTAGGACTCACCGAGAAAATACATTCAAAACCCGGTTCAATGGACACACACCTCAAGCTCCAAAATAAAGAAACATGTTAAGCAACCCCCCTGAAGCGACGAATACGTTTGGAAATTAAAGGACAGGAATATACAACATTCTATCCATGGAAACCTGTGCTTGAAGAGAAATTTGCATATTTATAGATCACACCTCTCTTCACTCAACAAAAGAAAATGAACTCACCAGTGAGGCAAACACAGGAAAAAAAATTATGCTGAACTTTCCTAATAGATAGATTCCATTGTTATAAATCCACAGCCATGGATTTATTACCCACTGGACTTTTGACATCCTCAATAAATCTCTTCTGTACTGTGTAACATTATATGACCATAGTATTATGCATTTGTTTCTGCGGACGTGAGGTTCTGTTGCGACCCTCACGAAACAGTACTGTAAAACAAATGTAATCAAGTCTTAAAAATGTTTATTATCATAGCTCCCTTAGGGGTTGAGCACCCTTTTCCATTGGATGGTTTTATATCACTTTGATTATATATATATATATAAATTAAAACATGTGAAAAGCTGTTTTATCATTTTGACCTGAAGCCAAATTTAAAAAACTACATTTCAACATAAATTATAAGATCCAAATTTAAATCTGGGACTTTATTTGTCCCACCACAAACTTTAGAATTTAATTAAAATCCATGTAATTTAGAGAGCACCTCTCCTGAGTGATACATCACTAAAAAAACTTGTCGGTCATAACGTCACTTTCCTATCCTGTTAAGAGCCAATTCAAATGTTGTAGGCCATACGACGAACTCGAATGATATTTTTATGAATCCGGAATGACCAATGACGAAATCGGTTGGCAATGCACAAACACGAAATCGTTTTGACCCGACGAAATTGAATTAACACGACGAACCGGTGCGACCATTGACGATTTAGAGTGCACCAGGTTTTGAAGTTGTTTGACCAAAGACGAATCGAGTTGGCAATGTACAGTTTCGATTTTTCGGATGAACATTGTGCGATCGAACGGGAAAACCTATATTACAAAATTGATCTTCTGCCGGCTCGAGTTGCATGGCTGTCATATGTAGGGGCCGCTTTGTAAAGTCGTGGTTTCAATTCCAACTTCTGAGCAAAATTTTTACTTTGTAATTTTTAAGGTCCATGGCCCGATCGCTAATAGCCTCGGTCCCCCAGAAGCCCCAGAATTTTAACCGGAAGTGGTCAATATTTGTTATCAGAAGAAAGCTACTAATTTTCTCATTTTTACCCTGTGAAATCTTAGGTTCAAAGGGTGTTTGGTTTGGAAGTTATGAGCAAAATTGTACCCCATTTTTGGTCGACCCAATTTAATTTTTTTTTTTTTTTTTTTCCCAGTAGCTACTCTATGGGGCTTATAAAATCACGTTCTTAGCTCTCACATGAAAATGATGAAATATCGGTGCAGAAACTTTACAGATGGGGTTTTGGGGTGAAGGGCAATCTAATCAAGATGAAAATTCATATCCTTAAATCGGGCCATCCCCTTAACTTGGAGATTGCAATAGAAACTTCAGAGTTGGCTGGAACTTGTGATTTACACAGTATGTATAGGGTTACCTGGTCGTCCCCTAGCCGCTTGTCTTACCCGTTACAGCAGGGGCGGCGCCAGGGTAAAATCATAGGAGGGGGCGAAACATCATAGGAGGGGCAAAACGGTACAAATTGAACTCATTTGGTTATTAAAAATCCCAAATTTTTGCGCAAAAAAAAAAAAAACCCCTGTTTTTCCTAAATTTTGGACAATTCGGGGGGGGGGTGGGGGGGGCTGTTGACATTCAAGATCATCAAACACAAACAATGAAATGGCAGTACTCTTCCCAAAGAGCTGCAAAAAGCATGTATGTGTAATCTCTTAAATTGCCTATCTGCCTACATAGCTGCAAAGAACTGCCATAATATGGATTCATTCATGACGATTTGAAAGTGCAAAGAGAGATTAACAATCAGGTGACCTTAAAAATCGAAGGTACTGATTTTTGTCTGCGAGGTAAGCTTTCTGTCAAAAAAACCCCGATGAAGGATTAAGCTGAGAAATCTGTCTTTGGTAAAAAATTGTGTGGGAATTATAATTTCGTATAGAGCAAATACGAAATTCGCTATGTTTATATTGAAATATAAGCAAATCAAAATCACCTTTTTTTTCTCTCCTTTAAAAACAATTTCGTACCCAAGACAAGTAAGGAAGTTTATGAGGTGAGCTTATCTATATGAAAATTGACTCTATTTTGAGGTCTCAAAATCTCTTGTTGCACCTTTAAGTATGTCAATGACTTGTACAGGCCAAAAGAAAATATGTTCCATTCACTACAATATGACTATATAGAAACACAGACATTACTCTGTCCCTTAATGCAGTGAAAATATGCTATATTGCCGGGTATATTTGACAACAGAAGTGGGAGGTGTACTGAGTGGGGGGACCAGGATATTTTAAGTGGGGTGGGCCACAAGAATAATTTCCCCCAGAGGCAGTTGCGTGGGCCAGGATTTTGGAGAGTGTAATGTACCAACATTTTTTGGAGTCTCATTGAAAGAGTGGGGGAGGATCTGGGTCTGGAAACAAACATCAACATGTCAATAATCCATAGATATTATCAAATTGTTATTATTAGAAGGCTCTGCCTGCTCTCATAATTCCCCCAAATGTAACTTTACCCCCGACAAGCAAACCAAAAACTGGAGAAACATTGCCCCCCCCCCCCCGCCCCCCCCTTTGCACCCGCTAACGGGGTGACTTGGAGTTACTGACTGGCTGATTTGAATTATAATGTTGTGTAAGAAATGTTAAAGAGTAGTCATCAGAATTAAAGGATCGTCACTAAAAATGCGTTTTCCAAAGTTAGAGATGAATCGATTTTCACTTTCATGCAGTAAGTAAGATTTATGCACAGCATAACAGTGCTGTAGGATACCGTTATACAAAAATTCTGGGATCAGAATGTTATAAACAAAGTTGTGATTTTCTATTCAAGGACTTAACTTGAGTTTGTTAGTTCCACACAATTGATTAAGTATTGGACATGATTATTTAATTGCAAAAAAACATGATTTCTTTGAAAAAATGAGTGCGCCCCTCATCCGGAAAAAAAAAAAATCTCTGAGGTCAGGCCTTAATTTAGAAGATGGGTTCAGGTTGGACTATAGATTTTATAATAATTAAGGAATCTAGCATTAGATAGGAAAGTGCCTTTAGGGGGAAAAGCAAACCTGCCCAGTTCTGAGAAATTGTTATTTCAAGCATAAGGTAAAAGCTGGTAGTTTTCCATTAGCAGTTTTTATTGCCACCAACAAAACATTGCACGACACTGCATAATTACTTCAAATTGCAGCTGATTTTTATGACTAAGAATGTTTCCATCAAATTTCAAACAGTTTATTTATGGGAAATGCACCAAAGTGCTACGCAACTATGTCAAGCTACATGCAGTTACTGACATGTATGGTACACAATAAAAATTCATTTGTGAGCAATATAGTTGCATAACTTTCATAGAAAAAAAAAAGGCTGCAAGTTGTGACAATAAGTGCCCACATCTTGGTCCTGTATGCATTGCATGGCCTATATGGAGCAAGGTCTGCCTGTCAATCCAAGACAGTTCCCTCTCCTACTTTGGTAACTAAGCATTTGAGACACTCCAAGCTATTCCTTATTTTAATCCTTGAGCTCCACCAACAATGTGGCTTCATTTTTTATCCACAATGGAGCACTTTAAACATTTGACACTGTACACTGAAATGACCTATTATTGATTTTTGCTATTTTTGAAGCGTAGAACCTGAAACTTTTAGGTTTGTAGATATTACAAACTATACTTTCGAATCCTTATGGTAGACACATAATGTGGATACTTCAACAAGAATTTATGTGACCTTTGTGGTTTTTTTTTATATATCATAGGCAACTATTCCAAAGCGAAAAAAGATGCTCGGATAAGGACTAAGCGTGGCGCACCCCGGGGAAGTACATAATCTTCCGAACTATTTTTTCTAAAATTATAGAAATCAGTTCTACATGTGTTCTCACTTCTTGTAATGTGCATATTCTCGAGAAAATGATATAAATTACCTCGCAATTTTATGCCCTGAATATCAGTGACTACGGATGTACAGCATGATTCATTGACCTCCAGCAAATAATGGGGGCTATTGATAAGTAAAATCCGCTTCGGTATGTATAAGACCAAACACTTCACAGACTCCTTTTTCATCTTGATCTGCAGAGCTATTGTTATCCCTGCAACTGAAAAGATTGCTGGTGTTATACCATCACCCCGATTTAAGATTAACTTTTTCATGACGTGGAACACAATACCTATCCTTTCACGAATAAAGCTAATAAATAAAGTTAGAGGTCTCTGTGGTGTTTCAAGTTTTTCTTTTGACCCGATCTTTCATCCTTTATTCGAAGGGAAACGAAGGTGACAACTCATGAGAATAAATTGTTTGGCAAACTGTGACCTAACATTTTGTGGCAGAACCAAACCTTAACTTGCCGCGTAAGCCCACTTCTGTGCCATTTATTGCTTTCATAGCAGAAGTCGAAAATATTCACCGATATAAAATACAGGTGAACCGGTGCCGAACAAACATTTATTGAATAGAAAGAGGTCCTATATTAATATGATTACGTTATGGGTGTTGGTTATGCACCAAGAAGTTAAGTCAGCTTGCCAATCAAAATTTCCTTCTGTGATTTTGCTTCTTTCATTTCTTTTTTGAATAAATGATGAAATATACGATCAAAGTTATTAACTCCCAACAAGTTTGAGTTTTATTTTCTTCGTGATAGGCTGTAGCTCCATCTAAATCGGGCGGTGAAAACACTTCAAGCTTTTATCGGCATGGTCAATAACCCTGGCTTTGCAGTCCCAGAGAATCTGAAGTCCTTTGTCCTATGCATAACCGGCGGATTTACTTATCAATTAGCACCATTATTGCTGGAAGTCAATGGAAGGTGTGTATGTCCCTTGGGCACTGATATTCAGGAAAAAAAGGAGATACATTTAATTCATTTTCTAAAAGTTTGCAAATAATAGAAGTGAGAACACGTGTACAACCTGATTTTGATAATTTTAGACCAATGTATTTTAGCAAAATTATGTACTTGTTAGGGGTGCGTCACCTTTGTAAACGCTATGGGATCTTGCCCGCTAGCCTACAATGAGTACGATCATATGAATATTCCATGTGATACGCATTTGTTGATTAAGTTACGGCAAACTTAAAGATACACTGGCACAAACAATTTAAAAATCGTGCGCCCTCAAGATTTTTCAAAATCGATTATTTGCATGTTGTAAAGCTTTTATATCCATTAGCCCTCACCTGAACTGATTAATACCAAATCAGCGTCCTAATGGGTAAACGGAACGATTTTTTATAATTAAATGTCGCCGCGACATTAATTCAGCAGACGACAGAAATGGCTTTAACACAAGACAATGCATGCGTATGCATGTTTCCCCATGGCATGCACCTTGGTTTTGACCGGTCTGTGACCTTGGTGGTTTTAATATCAATGAGTTATGAGTCTATGATTCCATGTAATATACACATTTGGGTCATTAAAGTTATGGGAAAAACTAAACGTTAGTCTCCAATTACCTGGTGTTCTTGTAGCCTCTTGTCCTATCCCGTTTTTGGGGTATTTTTATTTTTATGTTAAATATAATCTCTATTCCTACATGGCCTAGACTATGATTTGCGAGCAAATTGAAGAAATTTCATATTTTCTGAACATGGTGCCCAGTGCTGCTTTACTCACGCACTCAAATCTTTTTGTATTCGTAGATGTGTTTGAGCTCCCCGGGATATGGGGCCAATGTATGCCTAAAATGCTCATTTCTCAAGCTACAAATCAAATTCAGACAACGTTGATTGAAAATTTTTGTTAACCACCGATTCAACAAGTAATTCACAGTGAAATCTCACAAGTCATCATTCCCTACCTCTTTCCCCTCCCCAAGCATGATACTTATTACTCCATGCGCCTCCTAATTGGCTGCGGCTGTAAGCAATATATATCCCCTCAGTGAACGTCTGGAAGACAACACATATAGTCAGACACCTGCAATTGGACATACCTTCACTCAGCACGTACTCCCGTAGCTGAACCACGACAGGCTTTAAAATGCACTGAAGGATTTCAGAGCAAGAACTAGATTACATGTCAGTTTTCCAGCCGAGTTTTGCTATCCCCTTTAAAGCCACACTTTCATGCTGTGCTGGAACTATGTTTATGTTTTTTACCATAGGTTCTCCATCTCAAACAATCTCTCTCAAAATCAAATACCTGATGGACTAAATTGGATTTTATCGATCACAATCTTCCTGAATCGACAAAGCTCAATTTTTTTGATATTTGGAGACAAATAAAAGTGCACCTGTTTTGATGGGATTTTGTTCCAATTGAACTTTTCAATTGAGGTGAATTTAAAAAAAAACTTAAAGGTGCAACAAGGATTTAGAGACATCCATGTAAGGTGTCATATGTAGTGGCTTTTCATATAGATTAGACACTCAAATGATTCTGCCCTTGTTATTTTGGTACATATTGTCTTAAAAAGTGAAAACACAGGTGATTTTTATATGCTTATATTTAATAGAAAACATAGGCTGAATTTCTATTGCTCCTAATACAAAAATAGAATTTCACATTTTTGTACCAAAGAAACAGGTCTCATCTTAATCCTTACAAATGGTGATGTTTTTGAATATAAAGCTTTACAACCAGTGCCAAAATCATAATTTTCACATTGGGGGGGGGGGAGGGTTTTTCGGGACACTGTATTGGAAATCTCCTCGGTGGCTCCCGCCCTTTACCATTCCTAGTGACACACACATGCACAACACACATCACACACAACGGATTGCTACGTGGTCCCTGGCAGCTATAGCTAGCTGCCCACCCAAAAATAAACACCCGAATTAGTTTGGTTAAATCTGGATGAATCAAAGAACCTGCTTATTACAGAGGATTTTAAATGGAACAGGGAGTTAAAAAACACACAAGTTTGTTTTCTTTGTTAAGGGAGTTAGCACCCGATTAGCCAGCGATTTGCTAATTCCGAAACACGAAAAAATCATCAAAATTCATATTTTTGATATTTTGTTACTGGCCATGGGATATGCAACATAACCGTAAGTGGCTGGCTGAAATCTGGTGTATTAAGAAAAGGCAGTACTTTTTATCCGATTCTGTAATTTCTATACGTGCGTATCAAAAAAGCCTTTCCCGGTGAATATCACAGATTTTCCGTGTGATATTGTGCACCATGATCAATACAGTTTGTCCTCAAACACAAACATTATTGACCTTTGTTTATTTTGTACTGGTGTAAACCACAATCAGCTGTTTAGTGCAGATTTTGAGATTCCATCGCTGTATGTCTATTTGCGGGAGACTGTATAACAAATTTCCTCAAATACTTCATTTTTTCACTATTTGGTAGGTTTTTTCTACAGTAAAGCAGTTATATGGAATTGTACACACTTATCCCTGATTTATAAGTTAAAAACATGCATTTCCACATTTTTTCCATTCTCTTGCATTATCGCTGCTAATCCCTTTAAAGTGACAGGAGGAGATTTGTTTAGGATACGAATTTCTCTCAAATTGCACAGAATCGATTGTAGACCACCTACCAAGAACTTTCCGAAGGTTTATTGGACAAACAAGTACAAAAGAAAACAGCAAACATTGTTTTGAACTTGCCTGCCTAATGTAATTGTCCCCATAGAACACAGTGCTTTGACTTTCTGTCATGCACAACAGAAAGTACTAAATCATCATATTATTACATAAAATTACAAAAATTCTGCTTATTCACTTCAGGTGTGATCTAATACATTGGAATGCATTCCAAATATGCAAAAAACCCGGGTTCGAAAAAAATTGGGGGCACTTCTTTCTGGAAATCTCCTCATGTCTCTTTAATGTCTGGTAGCACCCAGGCTAGGATACTGTGTATAAGCTTACAAAAGGCAGTGTGGAAAAGCATGTGAGAGTTTTTTTCAAATACTAAAAATCTTAAAAGGTTAAAAAATATATGGATGCAGTGGCAACATCAGGGGCCATGGGGGAATTCCCCCTTCAAAAAAAAAAAAGAATAACATTTTGACAAAAATAGTGATTTGGGGCAAAAAATTGTTAATTTTTGGCCAAAAAAATCTCCAAATTTTGGATGTTTTGTTCCCCTACAATTTTACTTTCCCCTCAAAAAAACTTTACCACCCTGCCCTCAGAAAAAGAAGTCTGGTAGTGTCACTGTGTAAGTTTAAGGTTTTAAGTGCCACAAAATTGTAAGTTTGAGGGATAGGTACAGGCGAGGTGAGTAAAGTTAAAGTGCTTGTGGTGCAGATTTATAAATGGGAGGTAGAAGGGAGCAGGCTTCTTTTGCTCTCAACAACCCCAGTAGATGGGTCATAACATAGGCCAGGGGTTCACAATAGGCGGCCTCTGTGCCAAATCCGGCCTGCCAACCATTGATTTTTGGCCTCAACTTGCTCAAAAATATAAAAGGAAACTTAGGCGTATTTGGCCCTCAAGCGGGCCCTCAAGTTCAGCATTCTCTGGCCCTTCAGCTAAAATAATTGAGAACCCCTGACGTAGACTCTGGAGATGGCTTCCCAGCTCATTTGGGAAGTCATCTCAAACACCACTGGCCTAAGAGTATACCGTGTTGTTCCTAATAAACGCCCCTGCTCTAATAAATGCCCCTACGATTTTTGGATAAAACAATTCAAG